>LSHF01000091.1:0-104653 GCA_001660795.1 Leptoxyphium fumago
CCCTGCCCCATCGACTGGCAGCGAGTCTACTGCTGCCTCCACTGGCGGTGCCGCTGGCCCTGCTCCAACTGGTAGCAACGAGTCGGCCTCCGCCTCAAACGGTGGTTCGTCTGGCCCTGCGCCAACTGGAAGCAACGAGTCCGCATCCGCGTCCGCATCCCACGGCGGCAGTGAGTCGGTTACCCAGCCCACTGGCGGCGCCGGTACTAGCAGTGCATCTGGCTCGGTCCCTGGTGCCTCTGCTTCCGAAACCACCCCTGCAGCTGCAGCGACCGAGGGAAGCTCAAGCCCAAGCCCGGCCGCTCCTTCCACAGGAACTGTTGAGGGCGCCACTGCCACCGCCGCTACCGGTTCAGGTATCAGCAGCGGCACCGGCAGCGTCCCAACTACCTCCGCGGCCACCTCTCCAGTCAACACTGGAAGCTCGCCGTCTGCTACTGGCACAGAGAGCGTCGCCGAGACCCTCACAGTGTCGCCCGTTGCAGAGACAAGCACAGTTGTATCACCTCCATTCCCTTTCACCTCCAGCGCCAGCAACGGCACCGCTCCTTTCCCAACACCATCCCTCGCCACCAGCGCCTCGAGCACCACAGGCTCCTCATCCACCTCCGGCTCCCCGTCGGCCCCGGCCTTCACGGGCGCAGCCAGCTCGAGTGGCCTCAACCTCGGCGCCATGGCCTTCGCAGGTGTCGCCGCCTTCATGATGCTTTAGATTTAAACCTGCTTGCAGTGACGAGTACGGTCGCAAAGTCTATCACATCGATTACGAAGCGATTCGAGAGGGAAATGGATTGATGGACAGGTGGAGTCGGGCGGGCAGGAGAGATGGACGAGACGGGCAAGACTGCGCATCGCTTTCCTCTTGACACGTCTTTCTCTCCTGCATCCCCTATTACCTCGCCTTGATGAAAGGTTTACGCCCCCAGCTATTTTTTCCACTTCTTGTTTCTTCTTTTCTTCGCTTCAACCGACCTGAATTCTGACAAGACTTGCCGTACCGCTATTTCATAACTTGTCTTCTTAATTACAGACTGTACTCTATTGTGGATGTACATATATACATATATACAAGAGAAAAGGTCATTCCTGTACAATCTTGTGTGTTAGATTCATCATGACTTCAAAGTTCCAAACATTATCACCGATATCACTGTTTACATCTCCACACCATATCGAGTCTGTAATAAGCTGTCAATCAAAGCAAGCCGATTTCGCCGTTTCCACCTCCACGAACGCTTCCATTCCACTTCCCCGAAAGAAGGTGCAGCTTCGGCGAATGGATGGTGCAGCAAGTAAGGGTTTAGGAGGCAGGTCTTCACTGATTCCGCTATAAGCTACGTCTTGCCTCCTTCACATGAAGCCAAAAAGAGCTCCAATGGCCCACATTGAGGATCGCAAACATCGCAGCTGCACAAAAATGACGATGTCTGCAGGGCCAAGCAAGCGGCTTCCCTACGTAAGAATCCCTATGAGAGACCATCGGATAGGAAGATTGGTCTCGAGGCAAGATACGGGGTTGGCGATGATGCCGTGGGCTGTCGGTTGTCGGACTGGCTCGAGAAGACATCGTTTGGACCGGCGTGATATTCGAACAGTTTGGTTTCTTGAGTACCTCGGCGGTTGAAAAACTGCTGCAAGCGCATTGAGAGCTTTCTATGTGAAGAATGTGAAATGAGAGCTTTAGACGGCGCTTGAAAGGGATGGGTATCTCATACGTAAATAGCCTACATACAAACATACATACATGAAAAAAGAAAAGGCGAGGGAAAGTGGACAAACGTGCAATCACAATGTTGAATCGGGGGGACAAGGGGAAGGAGACAAACGATGCAAGGCTGAATGAAAGGGGTATATCGTGCCGCGTAAAATCTCAACATCTCTCTTTTGGTATCTTTTTTTGTGCAGTGCGTTTTCAATTTTTTTGAATGCTCCCATTTTTGAGGCTCAATCCCAAGTCGCACAGTAGGGGGAGGCGGAATTGGGGTATCGTCGCCATCTTCGCTTATAGAGAACAGCCGTGTCGTCGAATCAATTCCGGCCAGGGGTCGTGACGGCGACACCAACGGCTCCTCCATACTGCGGCTGTTGATGTGGCGCTTGCTGATTTGAGGATACACTCCTGGGCATATTCTGCGGCGGAGGCGGCGAGGACTGGAATTGTTGGAGATGGTTGGCGCTTCCTGCTGGAGTGAAGCTCCTCACATGGTTAGGCGAGGTTCTGCCTTCCTTGGGAACGGACGCCAGTGGAGTGACGCCACCCTTAATCCTTTGTCTACTTCCTGGGAAGGTCTTCAGCCTGCTGGTGCGCCAGTTTTCATACCACTTGCTCCTGCTGAGTTCCCTCAGGTCGTTACGCCACTCTAGGAAGACGCTCTCACGCAGACGCACAAAGTCGCAGTGCTCTGGGTCGTAAGGATCGGCCACACCCCATGCGTAGCGACGGCCGAGTTTGTCTCCATGTTTGGTGGACTTGGCCTTAGGAACGAAAGGTGGGAGCTCGTAAGGATCAGGGGACAAAATGGAGAAGGGAAGATACGGTATGTCTTCATCCTTGCCATTAGATCTGACGCTTACGATCGATGCCCTGGAAAAGTTGCGGGTGTGGGAAAGTCTCTTTTGTGTTGGGCTCGAGGCACCATTCGACGTGACTCGTCCGTCAAAATCAGGAGAGAGGGCGTCATCGTTTGAGTCTCCAGAGTCGGTGGTTTCGTCTGCATCTTCGTCATCCTCTTCCAGCTCTAGTGCTTCAAGTGGGTCAAGTTTCGCCCCTTGGAGGCTTGCCCATACGGCACGCTTGAGAAAGGCGGCATGTCCCACCGTCAAAGTGTCTGCCTTGGCAACAACTGGAATAACTGTGCTCTTTCCCCATAGCGAACGGAAAATCTGGAGGTCGATGTCGTCGTCCAGGCCTTGTGCAGCAGCAAGTGGCACTCCACCCTTGGTAAAGGAAGTGGATTTAGCGACTGTGGCATCGAGCAGGACAGGATCAAGCAAGACGAAGACGCAATGAATGTGTGTATCCTTAACACCTGGGCTTCTCGTGATCTTCTGCTCCTCATTGAACGTGTCTTGAAATTTGGACTCGATGAAGCTGACAATCTCTCTCAATTGGAGGTCAACGACATTCTTTTCCAGACCTGCAGAGTCCCATAGTGTCAAGCCAATCCTCTCACCCTCCATCTCGGTCTCCAGGTAGTGTCCTGTGAATGAGGTTTTGGAGGCATGTGTGATGGCTGGGTCATATTGGGTTTCGGACGATGGTTGCTTGCCGGCTGGAAGGGCTAGCGAGTGTCTGAGGAAGTTAATGAATGAGGTCTTGCCGCTATTCTTCGAGCCTATCACAAGGATACTGTAGGGAGGTTGTCAGTCGAAGTCACCTCAAATGGTAAAGCAATAGCATCAATGGTTCACTCACTTGAACGGAGCAGGGTCCTTCCTCCGACGGATCCTTCGAGGACTATTGATGTTAACAGGGGTAGAGGACGAGGAATGTGAATAGCGGCCACGATTGGTTATAGATCCGGTGTGTGGTTGCACAGGATCCACATACTGTCCATTGACATCACCGGAACGCACGCTCGGTGACGAACTGGCCTGAGCGAAGGCGTTGCCAGCTCGTGCGGTATATGCGGGCGAGCTAGAGTCGCTGTAGTTGTACAGAGCGGCTGGCATTGCAACGGCTGGACGGGAGAAGTTGTTGTGACTGCTGGAGTTGGGTCGATGTGTTGGTTGGGTAGGGATTGTAGCTGGAACGCCAGGGTCAGGATAGGGGGTAGAGGTGTTGTTGTTGCTGCTGGCGTGATTGATGTTGTAGTGGTCGTTGCTGCTGACGGTGTTGCCGTCCTGGCCGTACGAAGTTGCCTCCTCCCCACCAAAAGAACCAATCTGCGGTAAGAGGTTGTGAGAAGGGAGGCGTGGTGGTGATGTGGGTAGTCGCGCCTCTGCTTCTCGCTGCAGACGCTCCTGCTCAGCGTACTGCTGCTGGCGCTGTTTGCTGGCCTTGCGAAGCATTCCCGCCTCCCCTGAAGCTTTTCTTTCGTTGTAGGAAGTGATCTGTCCTAGAGGGGCGGATTGGGCGCGCTGGTGGCTGCTGTTGCTGCTACCGCTACCGCCGTCAACACCGTTGTTGTCTGTAGCGCCGGTGGGGGACTGTGGTAGCGCAGGTGGTGGGCTGGCGCGACCAGACGAGCGATGGAGGAACTTGAAAGATCCACGTCGCTTCTTGCCGGCGGATGCGATACTAGCAGAGTCAGCGACGGGGGTCCTCGTCTTTCCCACTGGTCGACCAGGTTCGTTGGAGATTAAAGGAGCGTTGCCGGCGTGAGATTCAGAGTAAGGTAGTGAAGGTATCGGCGGCGATCTGTGAGATTGGGAGTAATCACGGTCAGGCAGATCTGCCGCTCCTGAAAGACCCGAAGCCATTATTGAAAGACAACAATGAGGTTGGACTGAATCGAACCTTCACGCTTGGAGCGAGCAGTTACAGGGAAACGGCTGGGGGGATTGAGAAAGACATGCAGTCTGTGGCAGTGAAGGTCGGTCTCAGCTCTGGTACGATCAATGACGAATGCGCTCCAATCAGAATGCGCGCCATTTGGGCTTCGCAAACTCTACTTTAGGGAGCCTTTCTTCATGGGGCTGAGATCTGAGAGCGCAATGGTGACCGTACATCTACTATGCGTTGATTGGTTTCGATCACATTCGGACTAAAGGTCGGGTTGGTGACCGTCGTGGGACACTTCTGGTGTGGTAGCGATCTCAGTACAGTGCGTCGGCGCCGTACAGAAGGCCAGTGATATATATCGCATTGGCAATGCGCTCTACGACAGCGCGTGTCCTTGAGATGTGAACCACGCGATATCTATGCTCTCATCGCTGATATTATCACATGTCGACAGAGCTGATTATCCAGGTACAGTACTTGCTGGGATACTTACCTCCCCTGCTCCAGTGTCTCGTAAGTGCTTTACTTACATAAAGACAAATCAACAATCCAACGCACTAAACATAGACAGCCGTGACAAAGACAATAACAGCAAGTCTCTGTCTGCAGTATTTTTCTTTTAATACTTCACACTCCTACAATACACTTCCATGAATGCTATTGTGTGGCCTGGAATGTGCCAAACCCGGCAGGAACCAATGGAGGGCATGCTAGACGGACCAGGATGATGCTTGTCTATCGTCCGATTTGCTCTTTTCAATGCGCCAAGGTCTGGGACCGTTCGAGACAAAGCATTCGCCAGCAATAAGAGACGGACCAAAAAGCACGAAGAGGCTTGTCCCCATGATTAGAGGGCTTTCTGAACGGCTTTGCTATACTGCGACGCGTAAGACTGGGGCGAGGGCTCAGCACCACATGTACAATGAGGACATAGTCAGCACTGGCATCATCTATTGTTAGGCTACTTATGTATCCACTTCTTGGAGACTGTCTACCTCGACCCTTGCGATAGAGAGCAGGTGAGAATCTTGTTATGGCCATAAGTTGGATGCAATACAACCGTTTTGACCTCGGACGTTAGCACTATGTGCTATGGTCGAAGTTTGCTATGCGTGCGACGCTCCGGCATGACAATCTCCAACACGATCGAAACTGGATTCAAAATGAGCAAGATCCATACCTGACACTGTCAACATACATGATGTAGATCGGTTTAATCGAGACGAAGCATTTTCTTCTTCAACGAAGGCAACCCTCCTGATGAAGGCATCGACAACACCATCGCCATGGATGCAAACATTTTCTTCATTCAAGACAGTTTTGAAAGCATGCAAATTGAGTGTGATATATGATCCCTGCCGATTTCCCTGTCCGTTGCCTCCCATGTGCGCCTGGAACACCATTACTTCCAAATTCCTCTTGTTTGCTCAACAGCGAGCGCCGGGTACCGTCCCATGCCATGCCATACCTTGCAGCGCATTTAAGCAGCTGGCGAGACAATTTGTCGAATGACGAGGTGTTTTGTGTTGAACGTCCTACTCCGTCCGCATCTTCTTGTTCGGATCCTGCTGGTAGGCGCCGCCGTAGCCTTGTTGTTGGAAACCGCCTGCGGCACCTCCTCCAGCGCCGCCTCCCCAGCCTCCTCTCGCTCCACCCATCATTCCACCCCTGCCTCCCATTCCCATCATGTTGCCCATCATCCCCATGCTGTTCATCCCGCCCATCCCATTCATCCCCATGTTACCGAATCCTCCTCTGCCCATCATGTTGCCCATCATGGCTCCACGGTTCATGCCGTAGCCACCCATGTTACCCATGACAGGATTGGCGAACCCACCTCCAGCGTTGAAGTTTCCGTTGCCGCCGAAATTGCCGCCATTGTTCATACCCCAGCCGGCCTGCATACCCCCGCCTCGGCCATATCCGTTGCCATTGGCGTTGTTGTTATTGTTGAATCCGCCACGGTTCTGGAAACCTCCTCTTCCCCCTCGTCCAGCGTTGAAGTTGTTGTATGCGCCGCCTTGGTTGTTGAACTTGTTGAAATTACCCTTCATAGCCTGGCCACCGCTACCGGCACTCTCCTTCTGGAAAGCTTTGAACGGGTTTCCCACCGGTGCGAAAATGACAGTAAACGGGAGCTTCTTCCCATTACCAGTGCCATCTTCGCCGCTGATAGCCTTGTCGATCTCGCGTTTCGTAAGACTTGAAGCTTGGGGTGTAGCAAACTCGATGTACGCCTCGCCTCGTGATTTACCGTTGATCTTATGTTCGCCAAATGCGACTTCGCGTACCTCGCCTTCGACACCAGCTGTCTTGGCATATGCGCGTAGATCCTCCTCATTCGTCCACCAGTACAACTCTGTGAGTTTCAAAGCCGGCATTGCGCCTGGATCGATGGGTCGGGTATCTTCCAAGGTATCGCTTCTCGTAGCGCTCTCGTTCTGCTCGTCCATGACGATCTGCTGTTCTGAATATGTCTCGTCATCAGGCGCCTTACGTTTCGTTCCTTGTGGGGCTGCTTGATGTGATTCCGTCGTGTGTCCGTCTCGGCCAGCTGAACCATTCGCTTCGTGGCTTCCTTCGTGTGCTTCATTGGTTCCATCTAGCCCATGGTTTCCATTCTGATCATCACCACCATCTTGCCATTGCTGCTGACCGTTCTGCTCCTCATCACCGTAGATATCGATCTCGAACGTGTCGTCCTCACCAGACATAGTGGGCGGGTGGTAGCAAAAGGTTCAAGGCTGTGAGGTGAGTAGGTACGAGCAGTTGAAGCTGAATCTCTGGGTCTGGGCAGATTCTGTTCTTTGGAGATGTACACGTCACTTGCTTCCTTAGATTGTCGGATTTAGTGTACAGTTGCTTCGTTTCCTCGCCGGGAAATGCCTTTTCTTTTTCTCTCTGGATATTCAAACAAATCTGAAAGGATACATCGAGAATCAGCCGATGCTCACTATCAGTGCGGATCTCGTCCGTCTGCTCTCCTTCAATGGAAAGCCGCCGTCTGGTGACAGGACCTGTCAAGCCATACGTACAAATTGGTGCTAATACAAGGATCGAAACTGCTCAGGGCTTTCTCTTCTTGATACCTCGAAGTCCCGCAAATATTAAAAGATCACGTAACAGTCTGTGGATAGGTCCTCAAAGCACTGAGGTCGTGTCCGTCCACCCAGTCGTTCTGCTACTATGCCAACCCCTGGTCTCGACGGAGGTGGGCTCGATCCTGTTGTCGGCGGATCACGGACAGGAGTAGAACGTAAGCAAGTAGAAGACGCGAAGGAGTGTGAAAAGAGCTTGTATTGTACAAAATGATCGAAGAGGGTGAAACCGTTGATGGAGTCGAGGCTGCGCAACGCGATGTCGCAGCTGGCTCCAGCTTGACTTCACTCTGGCCTTGACCCGTGAGTCGCGCTTCCCCTCGGCAATGCGCATCTAACCCTCACGATTTGTACCCTAACCCTAGCGAGGCTAACCCTTTGAGGACCCTGACTCTGCATCTTGATGACCATTACCGAAATACCTATTAATGTTGGGCCATTTGAGGCGAATCTCGACATTGCCGCTTCGCTGCATCGTTCAATCGTCACACATCGATAGAACCCACCACAATGGCAGCGATACGCCCTCCAACTAGGCGACTCTTTGCTTCTGCCGTCCGAGATGTTCGCTCTCCATTCGCCATCCAGAGACGCTGTCTCGCCACAGCCGTAACAGATCCCCCTCCTCCCACAACGACTTCGACCCAACCACGACCGGCACAGTCATTTACCGATCGATTGAACACAGGTCCTTCCTTCGGCGACTTCGTATCAGGAAACAAAGATGAGGTACTCTCAGAGGAAGATGCCTTCGAGCTGAAGACAGTCGAGGTGGGACCTGCAGGGAGGAAGAGGCAGCACACGAGACTCCCAGAATGGCTGAAGACACCCATTCCAGTCAACGACAACTTCAAGCGGATTAAGAACGATCTGCGAGGATTGAACTTGCACACTGTCTGCGAGGAGGCTAGGTGTCCCAACATCAGTGATTGCTGGGGAGGCAGCGACAAGAGCGCCGCCACCGCGACCATCATGTTGATGGGTGATACTTGCACCCGAGGATGCAGGTTCTGCAGTGTCAAGACCAACAGGGCGCCTGGGCCTCTCGATCCTCACGAGCCAGAGAATACTGCTGAGGCGCTGGCTAGGTGGGGCTTGGGTTACGTTGTCCTTACCAGCGTTGACAGAGACGACCTTGCCGATGGAGGCTCTCGCCACTTTGCAGAGACCATCATCAAGATCAAGCAGAAGTCTTCTACCATGCTTGTCGAGGCCCTGACAGGTGATTTCTTTGGAGACCTCGAGCAGGTTGCAGTCGTTGCCCAGAGCGGCCTGGATGTCTACGCGCACAACATGGAGACCGTCGAGGATCTAACTCCCTTCGTACGTGACCGTCGTGCCAAGTACAGACAGTCGCTCAAGGTACTCGAGGCGGCAAAGAAGGCCAAGCCAGGTCTCATCACCAAGACATCTCTGATGCTGGGTTTCGGCGAGACCGATGCGCAGCTGGAACAAACATTGAAGGACCTGCGAGCTGTGGATGTTGACGTTGTCACATTCGGCCAGTACATGCGGCCGACCAAGAGACACATGAAGGTGGAGGAATACGTGACACCCGCCAGGTTTGAGTCCTGGAGACAGCGTGCTCTAGACATGGGCTTCCTCTACTGTGCCTCAGGCCCCCTCGTGCGTAGCTCCTACAAGGCCGGTGAGGCCTTCATCGAGAACGTGCTGAAGAAGCGCGCCAAGCACAACAGCCTACTCAGCGCAGAGACTGCTGGTGATTTCAAGTCCTTCAAGAGCACGTAGATCGTACTCGACGCCTGCAGTGTGTCGTTTGTTATACACCCTAGGTAGCCTTACTGCATTCAACGGCGCAGGGCTTGTACTTCATGAATACCTCGATTTAGACAGCGATGGGAGGGTCATATGGCTGGCGTTGCTGGGATGGCACTTAACATGCCACACAGCCTGGTTTTTAATGGGATTTGTAGATACTAAGTTCAATCTGTACCATGCACTTTACACCGCCTTCTTCAATATATCCTGTCGGATCGATCCTTGGTTGTATCAAATGCACAGCGCTTGAAACGCTGTTTAGCTGTCCATATCGAGATATAGTACATTAAAAAAGGACCGCCAGATAATTTGTTAGATCGCGAGAGCGTCCATCCTGACCGTAGACCAATCTTCATGACTTCTTTCACGCTGCAACAGGTGCAGGCGCCTCAGTCCCACTACCACCGGCAGCAAGCGGGTTTGCAGGTGGCATGAAGAGGGGAACGTAGGTCTAAGAAGGTATGCATCAGCGACTGAAGGAAACTCTGGTTCGGCAAATCAAGTCGCATCTATCCACCCACGTGCCATCCACTGGCGTAGGGCGACATCGACAATCTGAAAGTTGGAAGGGGATTCTTTAACTCACCACCACGACGGACAGCAGCGCCATACCGACGGAAAAGTAGCCAGGGGTCGCCTGGGTGGCCTTCTGAGCAGGCGTCTCTGAGAGCCAAGTCTGGACGGCGATGACAACCGAGGCCCAGCCGATCATCCTACAGCCGGCGCGAAAATATGAGTGTTAGAGGCTCCAAATCAGAAGTCAATTTCTTCCGGGAATGAGAAATGCCTTACTTATTTCTTGTGAAGATCTAAACCCGGCAGGGCCGGCCAGTCAGCATGGATGTTCGAGGAGGAAATGATGACCGGTATTACCGATGGTGGCGTTGGTAGGCAGATCATCAGTTGGGAGTGGGACTCACTGCAGCCATGGGCAGCGTGCTGGCCATGGTGGACTGCATATCACCGGCATCCTTCTCCTTCTCTGGCTCCGAGTATGGCACGACTGGGAAGGGAGGTTGCAGTGTTAGAGCGCGTGCTGGACGGCATTGGAACGTGTGTGCTTCGAGCACAGGTGCTTACTGAGGTCTTGCCTCCGCATATCCTTCTTATTAGACATCTTGGTATTGTGCTTCGTAGAATCACGATGATGGGTATCGGTCTCAAGATGAAGTTGTCCAATGTCAGGGTGTTGCCGCTACAAGCGGAAGGCACAGCGGCATGTCTGAAGACGGGCATGGTGGCGTTGAATCACGTGACTTATCTGACGCTGCTATTGGAAGTTGCTGCAAATGAGACTTCCTGCCTCTGGCAACGTCCATGTTATTTCCCACTTGTCTACTGATGCATTTTATACCCGAAAGCAAAACATACATGTATTTGGGGTATCAAAGCATCTATTATCTCCTCAAATCACTATGGAACATTACTACATCATGTTCAAAAGGGACGATTTATCGGACCAACAGAGATATCTCGAAGAAATTCGCGGTCTTACACCCCAACATACGGCAGTTGGTAGCGAAGATGTAATTTTGTATGTCCGGTGCAGGTATAGGTAGAAAGTCCAGACTATGCAAAATATCATATCCGGACTTCAAGGCCATGCCACCTCGGCCAGAAATCGATCAAGCCGGCGAGGCATTGTCAGTCGCATCAGTAGTCGATACTTCTGCCTTTATTTCGACCTCATGAGCAGTAGCGGCGGCGGCAAACATAGCACGGGGATGGCCATTGTATAGTTCGTTCTGAAAGACCTTCTCAGAAATGAAGTCATTGGCCCCTTCCGCCCAATAAGAACCCAGCACTTGGTCAGATTGGACGCTGGAGTTGTTGAATCTCGCTTTTAGATGACGAACGAAAAGGCTACACAGCGCATCAGGGCAATCCATGGCACGCATGAACCAATAGCTGCCTTTGTTCCAGTTGTCCCACATCGTCTGACTACACGCATTGGTGTCGTCAATTGCCGCCTCTTCGTGCTCGAACACCTGCATGAAGTCGTTGTGTGAGGCTTCGAAATCGACAACATGACGCTCATACAACTGGTCGACGCCTCGGCCAGTGAGTCAATACGGTGGCCCCAACATCTGCAGAGGAAGGGAACAAGCCCATTCCAGATCTATGATGCGAGTTATGTGCCAGTCGTCGTCAACGAAGATATTGCTCTGGTGAAGATCAGTGAGCGATAAGACGAAAGGCTCTCCACGGGCTCTGCGATCGGCGAACAACGGGAGGATGGCTCGTAGACCCGTAAGAGCGGCAAGCTGCATTTCACCGTCCTCTCTGTCGTGGATTGAATTCGGCTGTTCTCGTATTCTATTGTCCTGGCACGCGAGGAGAGCAAGGAAGTAGGACTCTGTGGATGTGTATGTGAGGTCTCTAGGGATGTTGGAATGGATCTGTGTGTTTTCTAGCTGGTGAATGGTGTTGGTGAGAGGGCGATTGGTCAAGCTGATGCACCCTTTATTGTCCATCGTCCATGATCCTATTCGAGGAAGAGGGATCTTTGCGAGAGAAAGCATTATGCGAGACAGCCCCTGGAAGAGGTTTTTGGTTCGCCGAGGATCCTGGCGGCGATCATCCCAGTCGATCGAGAGCATTTTACCTTGTTCCACATACTCTAACAGGAGGTACCCAGACTCTGATAGGGTATGACGGTCGTGAGCGAAATATGGCGGGAGCGTGTCACCGGAATACCACGAAATGGCTCGTCGTATGTGCCACACTAGTCTATTATAAAACGTCTCATTTTCGATCGATGTGAACTAGACAGATCATATTAGCTTTCGATCGCTACCAAAGCCTTGTAGTAAAGAAGGATAGTTATGTGGACCGCATACCGTGGATGTCCCGGGAAACCCAAAGCCAAACAAACGAGGGATGGGGACTGAAGGACATTGTCGTTGGAGCCAAACATACGTCGCCGCCTCACACCGAAGCTTCTCGTCAACGTTTCCAGGATGCGAGGCCTCGCCGACTTTGTAAGGCTGTGGGACTCGGAGGATGAGCTGCCGAGGGAGGGTTTTGCTTCCTGTGTTGCCAAGGTGGACTGGGATAGACAGGTTGAAGCTCCCAAACATCCATTCTCTCGCCTCGCTGATGCCTCCTATCCTCACGCTTGACGGTGGGATATGCAGGTGTCGCGCGACGACCTCTGCAATCTGAGGACGGCGCTCGATCATATACCATGCGAAATCGACCTTCTTGTCAAGGTTTGATAGCTCATGGATTATATCCCGGTCGTGGTCTAGCGCTTCCTATAGTGATATGTTCCCTTGAGCCAGGGATAATGCGCAATCGGGACTTTTTATGCTCATAAAAGATCGGTCGGCACCCATGAATAAAGATACCGTATGATACCTCTTAATTACCTTCACAAAAAGACAAATTTGGAAACATGGTTAGGAGGTATTTGCATGTGGTTATGTCATCATTTACCCTTGTCCTGCGTCGTCTTCGACTCCTCCACGCGTTGCGACCGGTCTCATCCTACGTTCAGCAATTTGATTTTCTCCTGACCTGCTTTTCCAGTGCTTGAAAGTTGCTTGATGGTGGCTTCATCTGGCAGAGCACTGGTCAAGGCCTAGCGGCAGCTATGGTGAAAGGTTGGGTTGGCGGGAATACCCGTACTTAAAAGCCCTCTTCTCACGACATACTAAACCCATGATACAAGCTTCACCTAATACTCCCTAATAAAGTCTATAACACGGCCAATAGGGCATGTGTAGGCAGATTTGTGTTATCAAATTTTGACGTGCGCAGACTGATCTTCTCCTTGTAGAAGGCCCTCGGTAGGAATCCAGAGGAACTCGAAGTAGATATGTCACGATCGAGAACTGTCAAGATTGGGGATGAACCCGAAGGAAATGCCCTAAAGACCGTGTCATTGTGAAGTGAATATCAGCACACGAACCTTGGAAGGCATATCTGGAAACAAACAAGAGCCAAAGAAGCCACCGGATGGAGGGTAGACGACGCAAGACGAGTGAGTCATCAAAACCACAATCAAAACGTGAGTCAAGAAACATGCGGCACAGCAGTGGAGACACTGCTTGAAAGAAGAGACCAGATGCAGGTGGCCGTTCAGATATGTCCCATTGCCGTCGAAGAAAGTACTACAGCTCCACAAGAACTTGACGAAGAGTTAGAGCTCCTTCCTCATCCATCCAACTTTGGACCGAGAAGATAAGGACTCAATGGCTTTCCCTTCAACCGTCGAGTGCCAGGTATCCCTGGTCTGATGTAACCGTGCCTGGTAGGACGACAAAATGTCTGATATGCATGTTGAAGGCTAAAGGACCTCCGACGACGTGAACTGGCCAATTTCCCGGACGAAAGACAAGATCGGACGGTAACGAAGGCATACGTACCGCAGCATCACGATGTATTGGCCCGTTTGGNTTCCCGGGTTTTCTTCCTTTTGCCCTTTTTAGTCTTTTTCTACCCTTCGTTCTCTGCGTCTCTGCCGTGCCGTGATGGAGGCACATGCAGTGTGGTGGGCCGATGGTGACTGGGAAGCGCCCCAGAATCAGCGGCCAGCAGGTCGTGACTCAAGAATTTGTCCCACCCAGGACCTTGCACAAAACATCTTCGCGCGCACCTCTAACTCAGTTATCACCGCAAACTACTCGAATCTCGACAGTACATACATTCACCTGAAAGACATCAAGATGGGTTTCAGCGACTTCGTCTCCGACGCTGGCCTGACCCGTACGTTACCGCCACCGAGCGCATCCTGTTTGCGTCCTTGGGCTAAAATACAATGCAGTGCTCGACAACTGGGTCAAGACTCGCAGCTACATCGTTGGGTATGCACCTGTATCCCTCCTTTTTCTCCTCTCACATTGCACCGGGAGAACAAATTGGACCCTGTTGATGAGTACTTCCAACGAGCTCTACGCACCTTTGAATATCCTCGCACTTCGCATTATCTCTCCTCGTTCGTCTCTCACGAGCGAACATAGTGCTAACGCAGATGTAGCTACGGCCCATCTCAGGCCGACGTCAAGGTCTTCCAAGGTTTTAAGGAGGCACCAAAGGCCGAGAAGTTCCCTCATGCCTCACGCTGGTACAAACACATCGCCACGTTTGAGCTAGAGTTCTCCCAGCTTCCAGGCGACCCCAGCAAGGCTGCTACCGCCTATGGCCCAGAGTCTTCAGAACTCACCGTCAACCCGGCCAAGGCCCCAGAGAAGGAGGAAGATGATGATGACGTCGATCTCTTTGGCTCTGACGATGAGGAGGAGGATGCAGAGGCTGCTAAGATCCGTGAGCAGAGATTGGCTGAGTACGCACAAAAGAAAGCCGGCAAATCGAAGCCAGCTGCTAAAACCATGGTCACACTCGACGTGAAGCCGTGGGGTAAGTCTACACTAAGCTATAATCATCACGCATACCAGTACTAATGGCGACAGACGATGAGACTGACCTAAAGGAGCTCGAGGCGTCCGTACGTGGCATTGAGAAGGATGGCCTCGTCTGGGGTGCTTCCAAGTTCGTCGCCATCGGATTTGGTATCAAGAAGCTCCAGATCAACATGGTCGTCGAGGACGAGAAGGTCTCTCCAGACGAGCTGCAGGAGGAGATCCAGGGATTCGAGGACTACGTCCAGTCTTCCGACATTGCTGCCATGATGAAGCTTTAAGCTGAAACAACTAGCTTGTAACGCTAGCATCAGCTGCGGCACATGCTCGTGCCGTCCGTGTCAAGTGTGGGTTGGCAAAAGGGTTTGCATAGTCTCCATGGCGGCATGATATGAAGTCAAGGCATAGACAGTGATCCCGAAAAGCACACTATTTCAGAGGCCGTGCATGCATTCGAACAGTGTCAAGGCCACGCCCAGTCCTAAAAGCAATTCTTCATCGCGATCGTGTCTTATCAGTCGCAATATACTTTCCCACCTGTACGTCAAGCATGAATTTAGGGATATTATACCATCAGCATTGTTAGTTTCTGTGGAATATTTGACCACACGGACACGCCACCAATAGCAATGCCAGTCTCTGAGGACCCTTTTTAACTGGATTTAGAGGCATGCATCATATGAGGACTGGTTGACTTTGGGGATATAGATCCATCGGCGCCACTGATATATTTGGACCGTTCATTCTTATGCATCTGTGTCCCATCGGCACTGCTGGTTTCTGTGAAGTTTTGGGACTTATTCACATGATTCCATTGGCATACGGTGTCAGGACATGGTCGTGGAAACAATGCATGTACGTGGAATTTTATACAAGATGAGGTACAAAAAACCAAAACCTCTAATAAATGTCTTCTAGAGCACACTGGTTGATCGCAAGTAAAATGTTGTGCTCAAGCTCAGCTTGCCTCCATGTGTGCGTCTCTTCTCATGCATCAGTGACGATCCTACCCCTCTCAGCTTCATGCACGATGGGCACCCACCAACGACAGGCACTGCCCTGCCAGGCAGTAGCTGGAAGTACCTCGCATAAGGGACAAGGGTCTTTCAGGCTCGCACGAGTCACTCAAGACAAAGACGAAAGACGAACGGACAGCTAGTCATGGCGGATGATCAAACGTCAACCCAAAGCTGGCTGCGAGGACAATGGTCGAACCCGAGCGACATCTTCACGATCCTGATGATCCTGGGAGGCGACGTGGTGCAGGTCGCTGTCGCCCAGCTGTGCAACGGACCGGTGCGCTACCTCACGCCGGTAGCCTTCTCGTTCGGATGGGTAAGTCGGGGGACGGGATGATGGGAATCTCACGCGCTGCTGTTGGACTAAGCTCTTGAACAAGCTAACGGCAATGACAACGGGCAGGTTTCGTATGCAATTTCTGCGCTGTTAGCTGCTGTCGGCTCCAAACGGCTCATGCCGGCGCCGGAGGTCGACTGTGTGTTGGTGAATGCAGAGACCGGCTACGCTAGAGACAACCGGTCCTGGGTGCTCTCTCGCATCCTGAGAGACTTCCAGTCGTGGAGAGGCAAAGACTGTGTCGGGAAAGAGGAAGCCGTACAGAAGAGCCTACTTCCAGGCGAGAGGATCGGTCTGCAGATCAGTATATGGCACAGCCTAGAGTCCCCCCGCTCCATCACCGGTGATGCTGTCTACTGGTCTGGTCTGCTCGTTGTCGCCTCGCAACTCGCCATAGCTGCCGCTGCCTGGGCAGTGTATGGGGAGTGGCTGACCATGCTCATCCTGGGCGGCGGCACACTGCTTGGCCTCGCGAGCGCTGCATTACCGCAGTGGGAAGAGGAAAAGCTAGGTGGGCGTCTGTTGAACAAACCCAAGGATGTGCTTCTGACCCAGGGCAATGGAGCGCAGCATGTCATCGTCATCAGGGGATTGGAACGCAGCCTGAACCTTGAGGATCTCGCTTCGCCATTCCGCGAGATCAAGTCTGCTGGTCTGACTCAATCTATGACTTTTGTGATTGCCGTTCTATGGATCGCTCTACTGGTGTCAGTGGCGGGTTGGCAGATGCATACTTGGTTCTTGATCGGTGTCAGCTTTCTCGGAATGGTCCATACCATCTTCGTGGCTGCTCTTCCTCGCCACCCACGAGCCTTCGGCTTGAACCTTGAATATGAAGATACGATTGTGGACAAGAAGGTGATGAGAGCACTTTGGGGACTGGAAAATCAGATCCCTGGCGCTGGTAAAGCGTTGTTGGACATCTTCTTCCCAGCCAGTCTTCGAAGCGATGAAAAGATTAGATGGGAATATGCGGAACGCCGTTTTCATGACTTCAATGCGATTAAGAAGAAACATACGGCTAAAATAGACAGACTGCCGAATTGGGACAAGGACGTATGCTGGGACGGACCTCTTGTCGTGTGAACTGAAAATGTATGCGAGCGAACGAAGACCCGAGACTCAGTGTATATGAGATATAATCTACGCCAGTTTGAAACACTCTTCGCTCAAACTCATGTCTGGAAAGCATGTGAGAAGCTCGCTCTCCATGATGCCACGAACGTAAACAAACCCGATATAGTTCCAGGTCTTGTTTGGAGCAGGCCGCAGTGCAATTGGGAAACGGCTGCCGTAGGGAAGCACAACTAGATCGTTTCTGTCGAGATCCGCGGGACCAAGACCCAAAAACCCGCTCTTGGTCATGAAGAGGGCTAACTGTCTTCGCTCAGTCCGCATTAAGAACTGAAATCCGTTTACAAATAAGAACTGTTCTTCCAGCTGATTGTCATTCTCGAGCTTCCTTGCCTGCCGTATTATTTCAAATAGGGAACTCGCAGATGTCTCATATATGGGTTTTGCATTTCGAGGCCTTGCGGCTTTGTCCCATAGCCGGAAGTAAGCATTCACTATGCACTGCCTGATGTGGTTTCCATGAGTACTGGAGGGGAACAGAGCCTGCGTATTATTGGAAGAGCTGATAAGCTCATACGGGTTTGCCTTGGAAAGTTGCTGCTGAACCAATGAATAGATCTCTCGCTCGAGAGGATCTAGCATTTTCCAATCAAGTGAATATGCCCAACTGCTTGTGGATGTTGAAGCCAGGCCGTCGAGAAAGTCCACGATTTTGCCACTGGGCCGCCAGTCCCATCGTTCGAGTGGCATGACGGAAGAGATCGGATCGAACCTTAAACCGCCAAGTTTCAGCCTTTGCGGTTGGCTAGGGTCGAATCGCACTTGTGCAGTCTGCCTAGGAAACCTCTCACACCAACTTTTGGGGCGGCGTTCAAAACTGAAGAGAGAAATCATGCCGTGAAGCTTGGCCTCATAAACGGGCCGAAGAGTATTTTTCTGGGCCCTCGACAGGAAGTTATCTTCTCGACCTGGTTTGACAGGCGTGAAACGTATAGATTTGAACTTCTCCGGAAAAGTGAAGTCAACAGCCCAAGTAGGGATACCGGTGTCAGTTGATGACGGCTTTGAGATCAAGCTCAACATGCCAATACTACCAGAGGAGGCAATCGACGCATAAGTGGCCTCGGCGAACACGTCACCAACTGGCTTGTTGTAGTCAGGTACGATGATCTCGCGCTCTGCAGGTTTGATCATAGGTCTTACACAGTATACTTTGTCTCTAGGATTCAGAGTCTCGGTCTCAGCCAGGACGGTTGTTATTGAGAAGAGGTTGTGTTCGGATTTAGAAGTTCGTAATAAGTCCATCTTTGCCGTTTGCATCCACACCGGTACCGACTTGTTGCCAGCAATGTTGAGTAAAGTGATATTCTGGCTAACGAGATCACTCATCTCACGCCAGGGAAGCTGATGGGGACCGAAAAGTGTGATAGGTTCTCTTTTAGCCAAGGCGAATTCTTCGAGCACCCACGCTCTGGTCCACCACTTGTCCACCCGCTTATTGTCAACGGCTTGGAGAAGAGCCTTTTTGACAGATAGATACTTATCATCGGAAACATCGCCAAGCCAGAGGAACACTTGACTGGCTTGACCAAAGATGTAGCCCATCTGCTTGACTTGCCGCTTTCGCTCATTGTTTTCTTGCTGGTTGATCGAGATCTGATCAATCCAAAAACGGCGCGCATGTTTGGTGCTGCGAATTCGTCGGAGAGCGAGCCAGAGGTTGTGAGTGACTGGATAGCCTGAAGCTCCATTCAGACGGATTCGGCCATGATTAATCCAGTCGCCCCAGACGTAGGAGAGCGCATCGTAGGGTTCGGTTGGCTGACTATCTCCCAGAGGCCGTACTGACAATGTGCAACAAATCTCATCATTTCGAGACCCAGGCAGAAGATCCAGTACTCTGATCTGTTGGTCTGGATTGACCAGGAGGGGACTAGGGTACGGAAAGCTTGGTCGGATGAATCTAGCTTCAACCATGATTGGCAATACAAAGGCTAGAAGAACAGGTTGTCCATGGGCATGAGACTTGAGGGTTGGCAGTGCATCTACAGATAGGATAGCCACATTGTTATATTGGTGGATTGCTGAAAATGAGGGGATTGAGATGCAAGCTCAGCTGCTGCATCTAATTATGGAATGAGGCAGTGTAGATCGTCAATCATGTGCACGTATGGCAGATAGATGCAGGAACAGAGCATCGTGAGGGTCCAATGGGGTGATGGGTCGTTGTAGTTCGGGGTTGATTCATCCATTCATGCGATACGCTCCTGCTGCATATCCTGGATTCTCGACATTGATGTAGCCGGTTGGCATAGCATTATTATTTGGGTAGATCTTGCCATTTTCAGGGATTCAGGCCTAGATCCCAATCAACGATTGATATGAAATGATATCTTTTGGATGTAATATATCGTGGTCGAGATGATTTTGACACGAGGCCAATGCCACAACAATCATTGCGGTCTGCGTTTCTTACGACAACCTTCCAGATCTGGAAGTAGAGGTCATAAAGGTACAGTCACGTGATAGCTGTATACAGACGACATGCAAACGGAGGTAGAGACGTTATATCCGCGCGAGACGGCTATCTGGACAGCCTCCAGACATTAAATGCACGCCCACCGCCATTATGTGTTGTACTGTATGTACAGCGCTGATCATGGCAAATAGGAGAAGTGTGGAAAGGCGAGGCCCTAATTGAAAGACGATTCTACGTGATTCCCCGGACGTCTCTGTGCTTGATAAGACATTCTTGCCAGGGACTGTAGATAACAAGCGCCGTTGAAACGGAGCCGGACAAGTGTTGGCGGGACCCGCAATGTCAACCTCAGGCACCAGCTGGCCAGCCTTAGGCAACGAAGATCTACGTAAGTGAGGGAGGGACTGTAAGAGGCCCTGTAAGTCACGTAAAGTTCGGTAACGTCACGTTTGGAGCGCCAAGACCGGAGGCGAATGCTGCACGCTTACTGTACTGTATACCACATCACGTCACTGTAAAACACGGCATGGTACAAGCTGGCAGCTCCCGTCCGTCATACTTCACCGTCGCCATCGCCTACATCTCCATCTGCACTCATAGACAACTTCATCCACGACATACCCACATCCTCCACCACTACTTACATCCCTTCCCCATCTCCCTTACCGGACTGCAGTACTGTCTCTATTACCTTCAGCGACCGCAGTCCATATCCACCGCTTCTCCCGTCTCTCAATCACCCGCGAGACAACCCACCAACCTCAGATCACGTCACTCACCTGCTCTCGCTTTGATTACGGATTCCGAAGCGCACTTTGCTCAATCCACCTAGCATCCGTCTTCTGAAGAAGCTTCTTCATCATGTCTGCAGAGCCAGAGCACAGCCAGAGCAAGCCCAAGGTCAAGTTGGACAAGTATGTGGCACTCCTCCCCTCTGACGTAGACAGATTATGGACTAACGGCGTTTCACAGTGACCCCAGCGGCAAGGAGGTTCGCGATGAGGACGCAACCGCAACTGCGATCCTCAAGAAGAAGAAGAAGCCCAACAACTTGATCGTTACCGATGCCACCACAGATGACAACTCGATCCTTGCGCTCTCAAACAACACCATGGAGCTGCTACAGCTCTTCCGTGGCGACACAGTGTTGGTCAAGGGAAAGAAGAGAAAGGACACTGTTCTGATTGTTCTGGCGGATGACGATCTTGATGACGGCTCAGTACGCATGAACCGTGTCGTCAGGCACAACTTGCGCGTCAAGCTCGGTGACATCGTCACGGTCAACCCATGCCCAGACATCAAGTACGCCAAGCGCATCGCCGTCCTACCTATGGCAGACACCATCGAGGGCCTTACCGGTTCTCTTTTCGATGTCTTCCTTGCTCCATACTTCCGTGAGGCCTACCGCCCTATCAGGCAAGGTGACCTCTTCACATGCCGTGCCGCAATGCGGACAGTTGAGTTCAAGGTGGTCGAGGTGGACGCGCCCGAGTACGGAATTGTCGCACAGGATACCGTCATTCACTGCGAGGGTGAGCCCATCCAGCGTGAGGATGAGGAGGGTAACTTGAACGAGGTGGGCTACGATGACATTGGTGGTTGCAGGAAGCAGATGGCTCAGGTGAGAGAGCTGGTTGAGTTGCCTCTGAGGCATCCTCAACTGTTCAAGTCCATCGGCATCAAGCCTCCCAGGGGTATCCTCATGTACGGTCCCCCTGGTACCGGTAAGACGCTGATGGCACGAGCTGTTGCTAATGAGACCGGCGCCTTCTTCTTCCTCATCAACGGACCAGAAATCATGTCGAAGATGGCTGGTGAATCCGAGAGCAACCTGAGAAAGGCTTTCGAGGAGGCCGAGAAGAACAGCCCAGCCATCATCTTCATTGATGAGATCGACTCCATCGCACCAAAGCGTGACAAGACCAACGGTGAGGTCGAGCGCCGTGTTGTCTCCCAGCTCCTCACTTTGATGGACGGTATGAAGGCTCGCTCAAACATCGTCGTCATGGCTGCCACCAACCGTCCCAACTCCATCGACCCCGCCCTTCGTCGTTACGGCCGTTTCGATCGCGAAGTCGACATCGGCATTCCAGACCCTACCGGTCGTCTCGAGATTCTCTCCATCCACACTAAGAACATGAAGCTCGGCGATGACGTCGATCTCGAGCAGATCGCCTCCGAGACCCACGGTTACGTCGGTTCAGATATCGCTTCTCTGTGCTCTGAAGCTGCCATGCAGCAAATTCGTGAAAAGATGGATCTCATTGATCTGGACGAGGACACAATCGACGCTGAAGTCTTGGACAGCTTGGGCGTGACGCAGGAGAATTTCCGCTTTGCTCTAGGCGTTAGCAACCCATCCGCCCTTCGCGAGGTTGCCGTCGTCGAGGTGCCCAACGTCAGGTGGGAGGATATCGGTGGTCTCGAAGAGGTCAAGCGCGATCTCATCGAGAGCGTGCAATACCCAGTCGAGCACCCAGAGAAGTTCCTCAAGTTCGGCATGTCCCCATCAAGAGGTGTCTTGTTCTATGGTCCACCCGGTACCGGTAAGACTATGCTTGCCAAAGCTGTCGCCAACGAGTGCGCTGCCAACTTCATCTCTGTCAAGGGTCCTGAGCTGCTGTCTATGTGGTTCGGTGAGTCCGAGAGCAACATTCGTGATATCTTCGACAAGGCCCGTGCCGCAGCACCCTGTGTCGTCTTCCTTGACGAGTTGGACTCCATTGCCAAGTCTCGTGGTGGTAACATGGGCGACGCTGGCGGTGCTTCCGATCGTGTTGTCAACCAGCTTCTGACCGAGATGGACGGTATGACTAGCAAGAAGAACGTCTTCGTTATCGGTGCTACCAACAGACCTGAGCAGCTCGACAACGCGCTCTGCCGTCCCGGACGTCTCGACACTCTCGTCTACGTACCACTGCCTGACCAGGTTGCCCGTGAGGGTATCCTGAAGGCCCAGCTTCGCAAGACACCCGTCGCACCAGATGTTGACATCAACTTCATTGCAAGCAAGACTCACGGCTTCTCTGGTGCCGATTTGGGCTTCATCACCCAGCGTGCCGTCAAGCTCGCCATCAAGCAATCCATCGACCATGCTATCCAGCGCCAAAAGCAACGCGAGGCAGAGGGTGACACTGAGATGGACGATGATATCGAAGAGGAGGACCCAGTCCCTGAGCTCACAAAGGCTCACTTCGAAGAGGCCATGACTGTGGCCCGCAAGTCCGTCACAGATGTTGAGATCAGGAGATACGAGGCTTTCGCTCAGAGTATGAAGAACTCTGGCGGTGGCAGCGCTTTCTTCCGTTTCCCAGAGGGCGGTGTCGACGGTGCCACTGGAGAGCAGAATGGTGAGTGAATACTTCCAACTTAAACGCTTACATGTTTACATTGAACTGACAATTATTCAACAGGCGGTGCAGGCAACGACGCCGGCGAGGAGGACCTTTACAACTAGAGTGCGAAAGGTCAAACGTGCGTACGCACGACGAGGATTTGACGAACTCCATAAACCATGTAAATTCAAAATGTGAGCTTGGTTCGGCCCGAGGTCCTGTCTCGTCGACAAGCTGGGCAAGACGAGAACCCTGCCTCGACGAAGAAACAGGAAGCGTAGAAAGAGGAAGGCGAAACGATTCGGATGCATGAATTCAAGCTGTGGTTCCTTTTTCTTCTAATCTGCAAACGACGAAATAGAGTGTTACTATAGTTTTGGCCCTGTCATCTCACCCTTTCATCTGTGTCTTCCGTTATGCTGCATTGGACCGATTGTCCTGATCGTTACCTCGATTTGCATTGTCGATGCTTCCTAAATTCCATATTTAGATACGCCAGTAAACTTGCCGGAATGGTGAGATATACTATCGGCATGGGATGTTGAGACGAATACTCATGATACTCATCACTCCAAGCACACGACCACATCTCCAAAACCGACTTCCTGATCGCTGCTAATCCCACTCAACACTCCTCCAGCTGCATCTTCATGAAATCCCTGCACGCTACTCTCATGAAGTCCCTACCGTTCTTGGGCACGGCTCTAGAAAGGGACTTGGCCGACAGGGACTGGGCCAACGCGGGCGGCGCGAGGTGCTGGATGATCCACCTGAGGACCTCGCCAACCCTGTCATCCAGGCCGCTGGGACGGGCGAAGGAGTGGGCAAGCACGTGCTCGTCCAGGCCGAGCTCCCTGCACACGAACGCCTTCTCGCGGCGCCAGACGGCCAGGACAGAGCGCAGGGCGGCGCAGTAGTCGTCGACCGGCACGCAGAACTGCGCCACCGTCTCGCCCGAGCCCGAGATCGCGCCGCTGTACGCCGCCTTGAAGCAGACGCGCAGCTCGGCGTCCGGGTGCAGGCGCGGCCGAACGTGGTCGCGCAGCAGCGCTACCGCGGTCGAGTTCACGTTGCGCTGCCAGTCGTCGAACCGCGGTAGCGCGTACGTGATGTGCCGTACTGAGGCGGCGGCGACGGGTCCAATGGCGCTCAGGAAGCACACGCAGCTGTCCTCGTAGACGCCCTCGGCTGCTTCGGCCGAGTACGTCCACGGCTGTTGGTTGAACCAGAAGATGTTCGTTGCGAAGAAGATCGCGAGCGACTCTGTGCGGATACGGCGGCAGGTGGCCGTCAGGGCTGGTGAGGACGGGAATGCCTGCGTGCCACCGATGTCGATGATATGCGAGGGGAAGAGGGCCTGCGAACGTGACGGCGATGGGATCACGATCGGTTCTTGCCTTTGCAATGCGTACTCGTAGATTAAGTTCCGCAGCTCGCCTGATAGACGGGCGAATGGAGAGTTCTCCATTACACCAATGGGCGAGCGAGAGGGTGGGGTCTGGCCTGGATGTATGACAGCGTTTTCGTCGTTAGCCTTCCGTTGCAGTGCTGTCCGAAAGCCATTGTCATGAGCGCCACGAGGGAGCAACCACGGGACGAGATTGACGGCGGATTGGAAGCTGATATGAGCTTCCACAGCTCGACCATCCCCATCATTGTCGCTCTCGGTGTGGCCTGTCGTTTTCTAAGTACGCACATGCCATGTACATGCTGTAGGTCTAAACAGGGAGCTAAAACCTCGGATGTGTCTTCAGGGCGTAAAGCGTCTGGTGCTGCAGTTCCCCACAGGAGTTGACGGTAGCTCGGTCGGATACCGTCATGCTTGTAGACTGACTGACCGAGTGAAAGAGAGACAATGAACGCCTCCACCGATCATACAGATGCAAGCAGTTGAATGACGTGAACGGGTTGCATTGCAGAAGAACCCGCCATTCGGCTGAAGCCCTTCAAGCGGCGCATGTGGCGTATTTCAAAACAGCCCCCGCTTGGGTCTCAGCCGGTCTCGAAAAGCAAAGAAGCGACATATACTCCCAATGTTCGGTCAGGAGATAAAAACATTTCGCTTCTGCCAGCAAACATGTTGGTCAGAAACAAAAGAGTCAGATCCCGACGGACGTCTTTCCAGAAGTGATCAATTCGAAGGCTGCACAGATCTCTTAGCGCCAAACTGCCCCCATCTAATGCAGCCCTACTGCCTGACCCTTGCTTGGACACTCAACCATCCAACCGATTGCCATGGGTGACAATGCGCCTTCGCTGAGCTCAAGCTCCCACTTCCGTTTCGTTCACGGACGAGGGCGATAGCATGAACAGGATCGACTGCACTGTCGCTTGATTTGAGACGCTTGCGCCAATTGCTTCCACCTTGGGCACTGATGCCGCACCGGCTTATCGCTTGTCACTGTCTTGCTGCTCATGTGCAATCCTTACAAATTGGCTCTGGTATGCTGTTGGTAGAGTTGATCGGCAAGTACCCAGTGTGGCATCATGTCGGTAGTGCAGGCGGCTCATCCTTCTTGGCAACTCTGCCGTGATCAGTGTGTCGTAGCCGCTTTGCAGTAACTCTTTGCCATGTGCGCGCATCCAGGACAGTAAGAGGTTCGCCATATGTTGGCTGGCGTTGATAGAGTAGCACACCTGGGGCATATCATGACCTGATATGGCTCGGATCAGCGAACATTGAAGGCGAGCAGTAGCGAGAGTGTGCCTGAAGATACTCCAGCAAGACACATTTACCTACCCATGGTGATGCATGCTTATTCTAGATGACTGGCAACCTGTACTCTTCATTTCTGTTCCACTAGACGTAAGATCCTTGGTGATTGTGGAAACAATGTGTCAGGGATATCATGTCCTTATTGGTGCATTCCTTTGCTATCCCACTTGCCAGCTCGCTGTTGTCGAGGGTGGTCGGATACTTGTCGAGTTCGGAAACGGTTGTGTGTGGTAGTAGTCCTACAGGTTTGAATGTCCGGCGGTGTAGTCCGAATGCGAGTGGATGCCTAGAGGACTGAACGCATCTGTGCGGATTCCCTCTATATGTACTGTCACAAACATGGAGTCGGGCTGCCTTCTATAAGTGTTGAACAACGTACGAACGGACGAACGGTGGTACGG
The DNA here is from genome assembly GCA_001660795.1 of Leptoxyphium fumago. Classification (NCBI taxonomy): domain Eukaryota; kingdom Fungi; phylum Ascomycota; class Dothideomycetes; order Capnodiales; family Capnodiaceae; genus Leptoxyphium; species Leptoxyphium fumago. The sequence continues at coordinate 26,046 of LSHF01000091.1, forward strand.
CCGCTTGGAGTGGTGACCAAGTTATGTTATGTGAACATATGCCAAGGCTTACATGCGCGCTGACCGCATGCCTATTGGGCCAATTGGTAACTTGGAGAGATTGAAACTAAGGTCTGCTGTAACGATACTGAAGTAGATCAGTACGATTCTTGTCGACTATGCCACCGTACGATTGATTACGGCTTGATCATCGGCCGGGTTGGCGCAAACAGCGGAATGTGTCCGAGAGACGGCGCTGGAAGCAGCTGCTACAGGTAGTCAAGTCAGGTCCAGGAAGAGTTAAGACAGAGGAAAGCTTGGACTGCGCTACGCATCTGGATATGTCTGCAAACCACGACGTCCAGTCAAAAAACCCGATCTGTCCTGTGGCCTCGGTCCAAGGTCGATGGTCAAATTACGTTTGAACGAGAGGCCGGCCATTTAACGTTCCGAGAACCCAATTGATAAAGACATGACTCCAAGTCTTACTCGAAGTCGCTGGCGGGTTGCGGTGGATGGTATCCTCGCCGTTGAAGAAAGGCAGCGACACTCTTCTCCACTCTCGAGAGCTGTTCCTGTTAGCCTGCAATGCCTCATACCTTTTAGCAGAGTCATGATCTTACCAGTCCATTATCTGGTACAGGTCCATCCTTGATCCAGAAGCCATGGCTACCCATGAGATTTGACATCATGACATCCGTAAAGAGTCGGTCCCCTACGATAGCCACGTGAGCAGGAGATGTGACTCCTGAGTCTGGCATGCTACGGAAGTATTGCATGATCTCCTCATGACAACCTGGTTTCTTGGTAGCATGGCGAAGAACCGTCACGCCAGTATTGCGTTCCAATAGCTCGGCTTCGACATGCCCCTTGTCCGATCCAGTTCCAGATGAATTCGACACTATCAGAAGACGCGATCCAGGATACGCCTCACGTAGCTTATCAAACGTAGACTATGACGGGTTAGTCCTATCATAATGAATACAGATTTGGATTCTTGGATGTTCAACACTGCTGTGGTGAATACACTGCACGTACTTGATATGGTTGACAGACTTCGTTCGTTTTCGGTACAGCAAAGCAATTGTCCTTGTCCAGAACTACGGCCTTGATCTCTACTTTCGGTCCTTCTTTTCTGTGAGCGAAAGCTGATGAAAGGGGTATTGGGAGCTGATCGAATGATGCAACAGTGTGATGGGGAAGACATAGAGAAGGATTGGCAAACAGCCGGAAGAAGTTCAATGAGCCGGATAAGTTCATTGGATTAGCTATATGATGCTGGAGAAGTACGACACCAATACAAAATGAAGCCGAAGTGTCCTCTATATCAAATGTCAAGCATATATGTTCGATGTAGCGTTAAGGAGACATGCGTTCTACCTATGAAGAGAGGCGAGAGGTCGACAAGGCAAACTGACCTTCCTTGGCGTTTGCCTTGTTTTTCCATGACTCGCGCGTTCCAAACCTTCTAAAGGTTCCCTCATATTGGCGCTTTGCGACCGCCTCAGATTCAATACTGCATTGTCTCTACTATTTCCCCCTACGAGCCTCTTGCCAACTGGCTGAATTGTATTTCAGTCACAAGTACACCCGCCGCACCCACACTCGTGAAATCTAGACTTGCTCGCCCAACATGACCTCCACAATTGGCATCCCGATCAAGCTGCTGAACGAGGCAACTGTAAGTGTTCCTCCCTTGGCCAGCTCTCAATGCGCAGCTGCTTACAGTAGTACTGTGTAGCTAATCATGGCGCTTCTAGGGTCACATCGTAACGGTTGAAATCACATCCGGTCAAACATATCGCGGAAAACTCATCGAAGGTCAGTGACCACACAATCAGATGTCGCCCAAGCTTGCGAAGGGAGGCATTGCTCTTAGAAGCAGGGAGAAAACAGTGACTGACAAGGCAAGGGAAACAGCCGAGGACAACATGAACGTCCAGCTCGAGAACATCAACGTCACCCAGCGTGATGGTCGCGTCACTCATCTCGACCGAGTCTACATCAGAGGATCGCACGTGCGGTTATTCATTGTGCCAGACATGTTGAAGTAAGCTTGAGAAATATTACATCGGTGTTGTGAAGGACATTAGCTGACTCGTCTTTTACAAAGGAATGCACCCATGTTCAGAGCGCGTGGCACAAGAGGCAGAGGTGTTGGTTTGGCAAGAGGCAGAGCCACGGTCAACCGTGCGCGTGGAAGTGGACGTGGACGGTGAGCGGCCTCGTCGCAAGGACGCTATCCATAACTATACTCGTTGGGACATGAATGAGCACCTAGCGTGGGCGTTTGGCGCAAAAGTACGACGGAAAAGTAGTGACGATATAACAAGATCTATACCCTCCCACGGTGAGCAGTTAGTGAATTAAGAGCTGTTGGTTTCCCGTTCAATGGGCGCCTGCGGCTTAGAGCGGCCCAAAGAATATGTATGCGTTTGCCTGAACCCCCGTGTGTAGGACTGAGACGAATGCGTCCTGAGGATCATGAAGTCGATCTGATCACGATTCACACGAAGCTGTCATTGAGGGGCAGGCATGCTTGGAGCAAGTGCATAATAACGTACCTATCGCATATAATAGAATACATGATGTAAGCTCTTAAGCTCTGTCAGCTTCATGCAAGCAATCCACTGCCTAAAATACCACTCCCCCAGAACGCTCAACCGAGCACCACCTTACCCAAAGATGCACATCAAAAGCCCTAGGCGCATACTCGTCCTGGGACCGACCGACTGTGGCGCCCTGGACATCATCCGAGACCTGACGGGCAGCACCCCGCAACCGGACCCCTCACACCCAGATTCCGTCGCAGGGCTCACACACGAATGGGACTTGAAGACAGCATACTACAGCGCAAAGATACCGATCTGGGTGGATGAAGTGTTGGACGCGAATACCTGGAGGGATGAATTCCTCAAGCCCGAAGCAAAGGAGGTCGTGGAAGCGATCGGCGGGTGGATCTACTGCTTCCGAGGGCCAGTAGATGAGGAAGGGAAGAAGAGAAGCGACGGGGCGCTGGAAGGGCTGCTGCGCGTAATCAACAGACATGCGAGCGACGAGCAAGAGGATGTGGTCAAGCTGTGCGTGGAGATGTCGCACGCTGGGGATACGTCGGCGCAGAATGCCGAGGCGACGGCTGACTGGGAAGAAATGTGCTTTGGTCACGGGTTCGAATACATCGACTACAAGGCAAAGGGCAAGAACGAGTTCGGTGAGAATGTAGGGTTTGAACGGCTGAAGGAAGCCTTGGAGGCCAATGAATGGAGCTCAGGCGAGTCTTCGAGCGAGGCCGCTGCAGAGGCTCTGGGATCCTTCGATTTGGATGGCGTGGAGGATGACATTGGAGACTTCAGNCTCGAAGAGACCGCAATGACGGCCGAGATGTTCGGCATGAAGGCGGCGCTGCTTGGGGAAGGCGATTGGGAGCCTGAGACGGAAGACACTGCCTCTCCAGCAGACCAGGCCAAACAGGTCGATAGCCTGGACCAGATGATGAGCAAGCTGCTTGCTGTCAAAGAGCAGAGCGCCGATATGCCCGAGGCTCAGAAGAAGCGTATGGCTGCGCAGGCAGTGAGAGAACTCATGAAGCAGACTGAAGGAGAGGGTTGAGGTCGCTCTTGAGCATCCACCAAACAGGCAATTACAGCTAAATCTACGCGACAAAAATGTCGCCACGAGAATGAATTGACGAAAGCAATGTTAATAGACTGACGTTCAGAAAGGCAATAGCACATGAGGTGCCTGTATGCTGCAGAGGCGTTTGATAGCATGGTGTGCAGCAAGACATATCTTGTTCAAGAGCTACTCACCACGTGGTCCTCAACCCAATGCAAGGTATACGCTTCGCTGTGGGCCTTATTCTGGTGTACATATCGCCTGAAGATATGTCTTTTAAGACGATTCGAGTCTGATTGACTTGACCCAGAATGACAGCACGCCTTTCGAACTATGGACACTGGAAATCTCAACGGACAGAGTGAAAAGTCAAGTCTGGTATCTTTCAAGTGATCATGAGTTAAAAATGCTATATAAATACAACCAAGCGCCCTCTTCACTTATCCAATTGACTTGGGACAGTCAAATGTGTTGTTTCGTCTAAGGGAGAACCTCGTCAATGAAACTAAATGACAATTTATTTAGAATCTATCGTTGTTCAGTTAGCTTTGTGGTCTAACAGACAAGTAACATCAGATCTCGATGAAGGATGTGTATATCAGAATCAAAAGGCCTTGTCAAAGGCCATCTCATCAATGCCATTTGGCTATGTCGACCGTCGTGAGATAATGATAAATTCATCATGGTAAGGGGTGGGGAAAAGAGGCAATCAGAGTAAAAGATGCAACATACCTCTCGTCTGAACTCCTGTTAATATCCCAAAGCACCTGATTCGAAATGTCCTCTCCACATCAAGTCACTCTCCAGCAGCAGCAAAGCACAAGAAAGCCAAAGAGAACAAGAAGCGAAGAACCCCTGGCCGAATTTTTTTGGTTCGAGCCAGAGGCTGTTTTCTTATAGGAACTCTGTCCACACTCGTGCATCCTGGGTATTTGGAGATGCCGGGCTCTAGCATTTTCATTCCATAAGTATCTCACACGACTGAGCTTCTCCGCCTTCATGAGGCAGAGAGTTGTGGAATCCTCATCTCGGTCACCATTTCACTTTCTGTGAGTCTAGTTCAAGAGAGCAGATTGTCGTTCAAGCTCGTCGGATACTGTGATGTTGTCAGTAAAGGAATAGAGAGAAAACCAAGAAATTTAACCTCGATCTGAATCTGCCGAGGGACACGTGTGTTCACCGCCTGCCTTGTTTGGTCACTCTCCGCAGCCAAACCCCCGGCTACACTTCTTGGCATCAACCCAGTCGCATCAAGGACATTGCGGGAGAGAGGAAGGTATTATTGATAATTCATGTAATGAACCGATAGCATGCCTCTCCAAGCATTACGCACGATAGCCAAGGGCCAGGTAATACATCTCGATGATTTCCTCAATTCCCAAGACCTCTTTCGCCTAACTGACAATCTACATCCAGAACGGCGTCGGCGCCTTCGTCCTACAATGCAAGCGCATCGACTTCCACTACTGCGACTGGGCCGGCAGCAGTAGAGGCATGAAGTAAGAATTGCTCCTTGCTTCTCTTCTCTCCCAGATCTACAGAGACCGACGAATTAACACTTCACCCAACAGCGCCTTTCTCAAGTCGCAGCTAGCCACCTTCGCGAAGCAGAACCCACAGGTCGAGATCACGGTGTCGCCACGGCCGGGCAAGCACCCGGTGCTGCGCGGCCACTACATCAACGGGCGGGAGAAGGCGATCTGCGTGCGAAACATGGACGGCGGCGAGATTCTGCGCAAGGCTCTGCTGCTGCGCGACGCCAGCGGCGAGAAGCTCCGCAAGGTGACCAAGCCCGTCAAGAGCTTGAACGAGAGCGTCCGAGGAATCTGGGACCCCATGCACGATAGGAACGGGTTCAGGATATGAAAGCGCGAAAGTTCGACGGTAGAACTTGTAGAATGAAGAGGAACAAGCAACTGCGGTCGATCGTGACGGGTTGTCCACTGCGAACTCGCTCCACAGGACAAGACAGAAAGAAAAAAANGATACCGGCCTCACTTCTTTTTTGGCAGGATGTACAATGTATATTGAATGGTTTGAACAATGAGCGGGCGTTCAAAGTTTGCTTGGGAGGAATCGAACATCTTCGCCTGTAGTACAGGCATGAGGTGCAAATTGGGATTTTGTCCAGGGGCACAATCTTGCAATGTAAAAGGAGAATATACCACCTACAATCGAAATCATCACCAAACCTCTCCACGAGCCCAAATTTGAAAATACGTAGCACGGAATGTATTGGACGTTTGGAAGTACTTGTAGCATGGTAGTTGCTCATGATATTACATCCACTTAAACTACTGAAGTCACCTTTCGTGCTTTCCTCCTGAACTAAAGTTTTATTACAAGTGAAGAACCACTCACTGCTGCTGCTGCGGCAGCGGTTGTGTGTTCTCGTTGGTCTCAAATGTCCCGAATTCACTACTTAGAAGACCTTCGACAGCATCCCAATCCAACCCCTTGAGGTCGCGACCTGGTGTGGTGAAACTCGGGAAATCGTTCCCGAAGTCGAACATCTTCGAAGGGCTGCTGAACTTATGATCATCTGGAATGGCAACGCCTTGTCCAAGCAATGTGCTTAGGTGTTTGGCGAATGGCGTCAACTGAATGTCAGGTACATCGCTTCCAATGTCACCAGGACGTTTCCCACCACTGCCACTACCTCGGCTACCAGGTTGACTAGGTCGACCGCCGGGTGTGCTGTTGCCTACCCGAGTAGGTGTGGACCTTAGAAAGTACCGCGATGAAGACGGAGAGGTAAGCCAATCTGTGGCGCCATTTTGCGTGGCGTTTTCGGTGCAGATCCCGCCATTCGCCAGGTTGGCATTAGGTGTCAGAGGCTTACGCTGTCGCCTTGATGCCTGTGTAGGCGTCTGTAATAGCGTGGTGTCAGACGGCTTCGCGTCGCTGCAAGAACCAGACCCGCGTTTGCGAGGGGATCGTCGCCTAGTAGGGGTCTTGAACAACTCATCAGGATCTTCGAACAGAGCATCTAAATCGTCACTCCCATCCATTGCAGGTGCAACATTCTCAGAAGTATTGGCCCACAACCCATGTGTGTTTTCACTTCGCGACGCGCTGGTTGCTTGCCGTTTTGTGGGCGATATTAGCACAGGAGAGCTGAGTGCCTTACGCTTCACAGACAAGTTGTGGGAGTCACCGAGGCTTCTAAACTCGCCTTGACGCCTAGGGCTTGGAAACAATTGTCGCCTAGTCGGTCTTGGGGTCAAATCATCCACTTCAATAGGCGATTCTTTGCTTCCGTTGAATCGCCCCGGACTACTCTGACCAGTACTCGTCGAGACAGTATTGTTCTGTTCGATTGAAGATCCTGAACGCTGTGTCTCCTGATCAGGCTGCATGACGGGACTATTAGGCCTGGACTGTGTCTCTCCAGTCGGTACCTTTGCAACATCGTCATTTTTGACGGGAGCTAGGTCGGATCCGCTTTGTTGGCGGACAGATGACTCACGTTCATCATCTTCGTGTATGACGGCGTCAGTATAGAAGGCCTCACTTGGGGCTAAAAAAGCCTCCGACGGAGGTTCAACCACATCTGTGGAAAACCCTGCCGGACCTAAATCTCGATCGGCCGACTTTGAGGGCTTCTTGTTCTTCCTTGGCCCGCTCCTGCGGCCCCATCTGTCTGGTGGACGCATGGCCCTCGCCTTGTTGAACCAAAGACCACAAGGATTGCAGACCTGTCTATCCTCGAAGCCATGACCAACGCTGTCCTTTTCTCTCGTCTTTTTGACCGTCTTTCTGATGACGAACCTCTTGCATTCTCCAGTTTCTTTGTCCCATTCTGTCTCTTCAATACCGACTGTTTCTCCTTCGCCCTCTAAGGCGTCAAGAGGGCCGGGTTTACCCTCGCAGTCCTTGGTGTACATCCGTCGCCAAGTCGGTGTCTCGAGAGAGCCACAGTGGTAGCAGAAGTTCGGAACCTCCCCACTAGCAAGAGCACGTTGTAATCGCTGTTCAATCATCTTTCGGCGTTGTGCTCCTGAGCCAGACCGGTTTGGCCCCTTGGGACGACCAGATTGACCTTCGTTATCGCTTAACGCAGGCGAACCAATGTCTGAGTCGACAACCGATAGTGCACGAGCCCGATGTGAGGGATCTCTAAAAGCTGCGGGTGGTTTTGAAGGGAGGGCAACAGAGTTACGCCTTGACTGTGAGCCATCTTGTGATGTGCCTACATCAAATCCAGCATTTGCCAAGTTCTGGCCGTGTTGGGATCCAGTCGGATTTGGGGACTTTTTCTCCGGCCTTGACGATTTGATTCTATACCCTAGCAGTCAGCACTCAATTCATATTGATCATTTACAGATCCGTGATATAGTCGAGTATTCTCCAGTTAAGTTCAGTGCAACTATCAACGTACCCTTGGCTTTGGTTCCTTCTCCCAGGTGGAAGATTCAAAAGCATTTTATTTGGAAGTTGGCTCATATCGCCAGGGGCCTGCATCAGGAAGTATTGTGAATCATTGTTGCCATGCTTCTCAAGTCGTCCAGAAGGTGTGATATCCTCATTCTTCACGGCTGGATAGCTAGCCGCACGTGACGAATGATTTGTTGATTCACGACGTTCCCTTGTGTCTGGACTACAGGCTTCGTTTTCATTTCCGTTGACACAATCATACCCACTGCCGCTCAGGACGTTGCGCTCTGACATGTAGCCACTATCAGCTAAACGAGGAGGGAAAGATGGAAGACCAGGACTGCTGGCCTGTGCATGATGTGTCGGCAGATCCGGAAAGACTGGTGGTGAAGATGGTATGTCTTGTGGGGTCGGTTGGCCAGCTTCGCTAGGAGAATTCCCATCTTCTGGAGATGAAACAAGACCATCAACCAAGTGAGGGGTGTCGGCATCTGACATGAACTCGCTCCCCATCATGGAAGCAGTCGAAGCCTGCCTCAAGAGAGTTCTGTTACCCATCTGTCTATGCTGTGAGAAAGCACGGTTGAGCTGTGGTACGGGTGTAGGTAGTCTTGGAGGCGGTTCGAGGTTGCTGCCTGTTGCTGCATTCGGTCGTTGAGCAATGGGTCGGTGCATATGCATACTCGATGCCGTTGCGGCAGCCACACGGAGGTCGCCTTTCCGGGTGTTGCGAGCGAAGGAGGATTTGCCTCTCCAATCTGCTTGCATGACCTTGGCCCTCTTCCGTGGTTGGCCATCTTCACCGTAGTAGACCTCAGCATGGTGCGTTCCACTCGAGGCTTGCGTATCCACGGTCAGCTGCTGGTCATGAAGAGAAGAGTGGTGCTCGCTCCTGATAGAGTTGCGTGAAGTTGACCGAGCTTGATCAGCAAGAAGAGGTCCGGTAACCCCGGCACTGAATGACTGATGACGTGCACCCAGCATGGAAGCAGCGGCTTCTGGAGCTATCATTGGACTTCCTGCTCGACTGCCTGGAGCGCTATGAGAATGCGAGGTGGCGAATGCGGGGTTGGCAGTGAATGAAGCGTCTGGAAGGGTATCCAGCGATGCCCCAACAATTTGATTCAAACTTTGCCCGCCCGTTCTTTCAGGGCCAGCTTCGAGCTGATTCCGATTGAAGCCGAATATGTCGTCTATCAGTGCCCCATCACGGGCTTGCTGCGATACATCTCCATTCGGCATATCGAAGGGGGACAAAGCATCTCCTTCTTGATCCTGCGTCTGGCTCCATTCTCGATGATCAAAAGCTGCGCTTAATGCAGGACTTTGGGAGCCGAAGCTGTCGACCAGAACCTGGGAAGGCGGCTGTCTGTGTACCGGTGTCAAACGCACTTTGACTTCCAACATCTCCTTGGTCCCATTACTGAAGGCAGCAAATACGTTCTTGCAAACCCTCCCAGTGATCATTGACTTCTGTTGCTGGTTGTGGACGGTGTCTGCCGCAAGCAAAGCCGATAGCATTCCCTGTCCAACAAGAGGTGTATCATTCTCGCTGTAGTCAAACGCGTAGATCGTAAAGTCTTTCTCTGATAGCTGAGACACAATCTCGGGAGACGAAGTAAGGATTGCGTTTACACAATGCTGCAAATCGATCACGCCAACTTGTGTGTTGTTCTCAAGTGGAACGGCGGGAATATCAAGCGTTCCAGGGACTCGAGCAAGACAGTTCGTCTTGTAGTCGGTGTCGAAGGTATATAGCACCTTTACGCGCATGGGACGCGTTGGAATGCCGTCAAACTCGAGGTCGAAATCCATGATGATCGACAACGCTGGTGAAAGCGGAGGAAGGTGGGATCTCAGAGGGGGTGGCAGGGCAGACGCCTTATATAGGCTGAAGGAGGCGACCAGTCTACAGCATGCTGTTGGATGTGTTGCCGCTTTCCAGTGTCAAGTCTACGGTGATGCGGCGTTGAGCAGTGTCGGTTGGTGGGACACGCAGTAGAACGAAAGCGAGATGACACTGTGGTATTCTAAGCACATGCAGACGAGGTGCTGAGCACATGCAAATGTTGTAGTGAAGCAAATCACGTATAGAAGCACAAAACGAAAGAAGTTGCAGCATGTCAATGTCGATGTTGGATATCTGGACGCAGGCGCGTCGAAGTGGTCGCGTTACCTTATGTAATACAGGTATATTACCCGTTACGGCTTCACGTGATGTCATTTTCGTACCAATACCGCGTTGATCACTTAGCGCGTTCGCCTCTATCTATCTTGGCATTGTCGTCCCAGCATACACGCCCCCTCATCCTGGCGTTTATGATATAGCGTTTGACGGAATACAATCGTGATGAATAGGATTCAGAATGCCGCACCCGTGCAACCTAATTTATCGTGTGAGATGGTTTGGCAACATTGCATTGCCTCCTGACAATAACAGCACAAGGAGCCTAATCACAGGCTCTACAGATTCACGTTCACGAGCATCTTCCCTGATGTGTGTTGAAAAGTATGGATTTGATGCCAAGGTTTTGTTGACAATGTGCAGGTGGATGATTCGTTCATAGTGCCCCTCTTGTGATCGCAATCAACTTAACAGCAGATTGTCCACAAAGCCACAACAAATGTACCGGGAAAACCAATTGGTATGTGGAGGGCACGGCTGGTAGGACGGTGACGCTTTGTTTCGTCCACACTATGCCTTCGATCTAGGACTCCAAGGTGCATCCCTGTAGTGGCAATTTCTCGACAGTAAGATGTGTTCAGCAAATTAGCTGAGACATGGAATGCCAGTAGCACTGGATCGAGGCCGCATGCCGTCCTGAAGACGTCATATTGTAAAATCTTGCATTCTCTCAAGATATCAATTGTAGGTGACTCATCTTGAGGGCACAGCATGCCTTCCAATCCACATCCATACCTCATGATGTAGATTGATAAAAGGCCATGACAATGAGGGAGGCAATTGGAATGGAGGTAATGATCAGCTCGGCGAATAGCGGTACTACCCGTCTTGGCATTGCCTTGTCGCATCACCTACCCAATCTGGACAATCCCAAATCGCAAAGTCGAGCTCTTGAAGCGACAAATGCCTATGCGCCGAGCGGTAGAGACAAGCAGTTGACGACGGCCACAACCCTATTGGCAAATCTTCCAGAAATTCGAACAAGATGTCATCCGACGCGAAGATTCAGTTCGTCAATCCCAACAAAACAGTTGACCAACCTTCAGAAGCAAACCTACTGACACAGCCATAATCACAGAGACCTATTGAGCAAGCCACGCTCCGAACTCACGTAAGACCGCCCTTTGGAGCAAGACGGTTCCCCAAGTCCAAAGCTAGGAATGCAATGACTAACGAGACCGCAACGAACAGAGAGTATGAGCTCACTCTCCTGGAAACGCACGAATTCACAAACGGCCCGCTCTCGTTGCTGCAGACGGCAGTGCGCAACCACACGCAGGTGATGATATCCTGCCGCAACAACCGCAAGCTGCTGGGCCGCGTCAAGGCGTTCGACCGACACTGCAACATGGTTCTGGAGAACGTGAAGGAGCTGTGGACCGAGACTCCCCGCCTGAGCGACGGCAAGAAGGGCAGGCCGGTGAACAAGGACAGGTTCATCAGCAAGATGTTTTTGCGAGGCGACGGCGTCATCATGGTCCTGCTCAGCTGAACCAAAGTGATCTGTTATGGCCTCGGTCTGGCATGGTTGGAGATTCTTTTGGCGAAAGCGTGAAGCGAGCGCTGTGGTATTTTTCTGAAAGAGGACATTGTTGGCCATCACTCGGATGGATTTGTCGTGTCTGCTCTGTGTGTGGAAATTTTGCTGACAAAGGGGATGGGGTTTATGAGAGGGTATTCCCACCCAATTTTGCACCTGTGATGAGGATGGCCTCGTGAAGACGATATCGTCTTGCGATATCTGGCCAAGGCTGTTGTTCCTACGATCAGAACTGGGCTACTAGATACGTCCTCCGCTAGCTGTGATCTACCATGCGGTCGCTGCAGGGGGACGGTACAGGTCTTGCATACTTCGACACGAATCTGGACCACATGCGACCAACCGCAGATGACGAAATAGAATACCCCAGGTTAACGATGTACACGTATTCAATTTGAGTGTGAATGAAAACAAGACAGTGTCTCGCTCATGTATAAAAGTAGTATATACAAAATATGGAAGCAGTGTATCAACCAACTAACAAAGACACGAGAAGACAGCGCGTTCTTGGAAGTTCCCTCTTTGAAAAGAGTCTTGTGTTTGATCGAATGCTCGCGGATATTCTCCCACGATATGCATAGTTGGTCGTGCCTCATGATCTATGGATCTATTTAGAACAATAGAATTAAAAAAAAACATAACTCCTCTTCCATGTTTGCTTGCTGTGAGACTCTTGTCTAAAATGTGGCAAGAACGATTAAAAGCAAATAATGTCAGTCGTCCCTTTCCTGAAAAGACCGACGCACAAGTCGGCTTTCACAGGTAGGAGACGGCCTACTCGTGGATGGTCTTGGTGGGCACACGCTGCACCGGGGTGGACTCGACATCGCCAGAGTTGCGGCCGCTGGTATCAGCAGACTCTGGAACCTTGCTGCCATCCCACTTGGAGCTGGTAATGGGGTTGACGTGGAGCAGGTACATGGTGTCAATCTCCTCCAAGCTGCGGTCCTTAGACTCGATGACTGTGAAGAAGACGATGACGACGAGAGCGCCACAGCAACCTGCGAAGACGAGGCCGTAGAACCAGTGGATGGAGTCCACAATAAAGCGGGTGAAGAAAGATTGCATGAAGTTCCAGAACCTGGTGGTTTTGTTAGAATACTATCGTATAGGGGGGTGTTTTTAGTTTGTGGAATTGTAACTTACCAGTTGGATGCAGTGGCGACGGCCATGCACGGGGCACGGTGACGAGCTGGGTAGAGCTCGGCAACAACAGCCCAGACGAGAGGGCCCCAGGTGGTGGCGAATGCGGCAATGAAGAGGCAGGAGAAAACAATCAGAATGTTTCCTGCAGTAGGGGTGCTTTGTGGGTTGACAGGGTCGAGCAGGTACTGGCCGACAAAGGCGTAGATCAAGAAGCACATCATCATCCAGAGACCACCAGCCATGAGAGCGTTACGACGGCCACACTTCTGCACAACAACCAGACCTCCGAAAGTGCAGGCAACGTTGACAGTTCCAAGGATGATCTGAGTGACGTAGCTGTTCTTAAGACCAGTGGCGGCGAAGACGGTGGTACCGTAGTAGAAGAAAAAGTTGGCACCGGTCAACTGCTGGCCAGCTTGAAGAGTGATACCGAGAAGAGTGCGGTAAAGCATGCGGTCCTTGGGGGAGAAGATCTGCCAGAAGGTGGTGCTGGCACCTGCAAGCTCCTCATCCAGCTTGGACCGAATCTCGGCGATCTGGTTGTTGACAACACGGTGGTTCGGGTCAATGCCAGCAAGAAGAGCAATCGTGCGACGAGCCTCATCCTCGCGACCCTTGCGGTAAGCAAACCTAGGGGACTCAGGGAGGAACAAGATACCACCACCCAGAATCAAAGCCCATAGGAAAGAGATACCGTTTGGAATACGCCACGAAGCGCTCGAATCAATAGCTTCGGTACCGAAGTTCACCATCTCGGCGGTCCAGATACCCAGGGTGATGAACAGCTGGTAGGTGGAGACGAGCACACCACGGATGATAGCAGGGCTAGACTCGGACTGGTACATGGGCACGACGACCGACAAGGCGCCGATTCCAAGACCAGTGACGAGACGTCCAACGGCGAACTGAACCCATGATGTCTGCGCGGAGATCTCGATGATCGTACCGACGGTCGTGGACAGGGCGGAAACAGAGATTGCAAGACGACGGCCGAGAGTGTCTGCGATGTTACCAGCGATGAGGGAACCGAAGAGACATCCAACACACAGGAGACCAACAATGGTTCCCTGGCGAGGAGCATTGAAAGTGCAGACGCCCTGGGCATCACACTCGCCGAAACGCTTGGCGTAGTCCTCCATGGCGAAGAAACCGGAGATCTGACCACTGACATAGCCGAACATGAAACTGTTGAAAACACCAGTTAGTACAGAGTCCATCGCCTTGTCTCAAGTTGCTCAAGCTGTACATACCCTCCTACACTGGCCACTAAACCGAGGAAGCATGCCATGAAGGTGATCCTCTGTGCAGCGGCATCGGATTCAGGCTGCTGGCTTGGAGATTCAGCCTTCTCCAGCTGGTTGGCCTGCTCGGTCCTCTTGAGGAAAGGCATGTTGAAAGTGTCGAAGAAAGATTGACTGTGAGGGATTTCGACAGGTATGAAGAAATGGTAATGAGTGGTGGCCCTCCTTTGTGAAAGTTATGTCAAGGGTGACGGAGGGGTGAGGGCATATATAGCAAAAGGGTCTTACACAATGACCAGCAAGCTCCAGGTTCTTATGTGCTTTTCCCCTCAAACAGGAGGTTCGGTTTGCACTCCAGAATGCTGGAGATCCCGCGGTAAACCCACCTAGAAACCCACATTTCGTGGGCGAGATGGAGGAGTACAGGCCATGGACTCCACCATGGTCACCAACTTCGAACGGGGCTATTTGGAACTCGGCCTCATTGCGCTCGACTAGGTGGCCATCACGATGTCTCGACTTGGGGCCAAGGTTGGCCACTTCGCTGTCTTCGGCACTAAGCTAAGCACTGGCTAGAGAAGTGGACGATACCGGCCTAGTGGATAGAGGGAAAAGACGTCTGGCCGAAGTGGGTCGCGGATTGACGGCAAAACAACAATCACGGACGCAGGCAGGCAATACAACCCAGCCAGACACTTTAAATTAGTAGCTCATTTCAACGCAGTCTGCAGTCTGTCCGATAGAACCTGCATCCCCATCCTTGCCGAATGAGGTCACACAAACCCAGCCGGCGCCTGCGCTGGTCTTGGATTGCAATGCTGGGCTGGCGTCAGGGCAGAATTCTGGCCAAAACCCGAGAGGAGGTTGGAGTGCAACAGCACTGTAGTTCGTACGCCCAGCGACGTGGCAAGTCCGATTGAGTAAGTCGCTGACAAGACTTCTCTCTCATGGCTCAATCAACCCACTGAAACGGCCGGGTGTTTGCCGAGCAGGGGTTTTCTTCCACATCGAGGATGCGATAAAGATTTGGCATCTCGAGCGGCGAGTGACAAGTTGGTCAATTGGGACATACAAGTGACATGCTGCGACTAGCCCGCCAGCAATTGTAATGAAAGTCTAATGGAATAGTGCGAAGTGGTCGGGGACGTGGGGTGGTGCACTGCACTGCGCTGCAATTCAGGCGGTTGTAGGGGGGTCATCGCAGTGGTCGTCGTTGCCCTCGCCTCGCATTCGCTTCTCCCACTTCTCCGTCCTCGTCCAGGTGGCGCTTGGGCTGTCGTTGTTCGATTCTGTCTATTGTCTGCTAGTTGTTGCCGGGTGCAGCAAAGGAGGCGAAAAGTGCCTCACAACGGCTCGGCACGCAGNCTACACGCCCATCTGAAATCAGACCAGACGACACGAGACGGTACAAACACGCGGCATTCCAGTCACGCACGCCCTTTGTTTCTCATCTTCATTATTCATTACGCTATCACACACTTACATCGTCATCCACTTGCTTGGTCTTTGTCGCGCATTTCTCATTGTCCATATCGCAGTGGCCGACAACTGCAACATCATGTGAGGCTCTAGGTGACGTCCAAAATGCAACCCCAAAGGATTCTCTAACGCTGCACTCTGCCGCCCACCCGCAATCCGGATCTGTGTGCTGCATGCACTATTGTCGTACCCGCTGCAGACGCGGTACTTAGCTGGTTGGCCACTACCGATCCAGTAGAGAATCAGGAACCCAGGATAGTAACAATCGACCGAGGAGCATGGGGGAGAGATCACATTCGAACTTGGACCATGCCGCAAAAGGGCCGATTTTTGTTGAGCCTCACTGCCCTCAGCTCGAACTACCGCCTAGCGACAACTCCAGTGCGTCCACACGTCCCCGATAGAGATTGGCTCGACAGCCGCATGCGTGCGTGCGTAGACCCATGCTGCACTATTCACCATTGATCGTCCCGCTAGAAGCTAGAGGGTGGCGCGACTTCTATTGCCATGACCATCATTTCGACTTGGGCTGCAAGGATCCCCTGCGCTAGACCACCGCTAGAAGGCCTGGAAGAAGCTGCGAAGAAAATTCCCTAGAAAGCTTGACGCTGGCCATCCTCGTGAAACAGGGTGACGCCGAACCCGCCTCTCCAGTACTCCAACTTGTTCCATGCCTGTCCGCCTTCGACTGCCCCATCCCCTGACGTAGCACCCTGTCATTTCTCCACCACCCATGTACTGTAAACGAGGTACAGTAGAGCCGCAGAGCCGCACGCAGAGCCGCACTATCGCCATATTACCTTATCTCCTGCACCATGCCCTCTCCCCAACCCGTCATGGGATGGCGAATCCCCCAGTAAGTTTTTTTCCTTTTGGGCCTCATTTGCCCTTGTCATTGGAAGAAGTGGAGATGTGACCCCAACCATGAGGGGCGATCGACTGTATTGCATACCGTTTCAGTCTCGGCCGAGGTGAGTGTCTTGTTGACATCTTGCAACGAACCTTCATCACATTTTCAATAGTGTGGCCGAAAGTCCACGTTTCGACAAACTCGGCGTACGCAGATACACCATTTTCACCCTACGAAACTCTCACTGGCGTTAAGGAAGTAAGCCACAATGGCCGAAGAAGGATTTCCACGACCCGGCGGTAATGGTGGTCCAATGCGTGCGGCTCAAAATCGCGAGATTGCCTCGGGATGGGGACATCCCCACCCCCCTTCCCCGACGCCCCAGTATGTCGACCCATTGGGGTTATGGGGTGCGAGCTGCGACACGTGAGCAGTCATTCGCCCGAGGGGGTGCATGGCTGACGTCGGGGGTTGTCCTGCAATGATGCTGCCGATGGGCTGTGATTGGGAGGGCATTATGGGTCCGACGCTCTCCTCGTCACACGTACCATACGGTGTGCAAAGCAAACACTACTCCAGTATTTACTCCAGCACCTTAGGAAGCACGGCTACAGCGGCATGCATCAAGTGAGGCTCTTACTTATCTCCCTGGTATTACCTACCCCTCTCGTACAGCGAGGGGATTGGGGTTCGTGCGGAGGTAGTCGTTTCTGGAGAAGAAGCGAAGATTATTGAATTACTTTAGTCGCATATGACACTGTATCGGCGACGATCAGCATACGCCCACATTATTCCACTCAAATGAACGCAGTATTCCCCCAAGTCTACCCCCACGAGACCACAACGATGGAATCGGTTACAGCAAAGTCATACTCTGTCATCCACGTCGTCCTGTGTCGCCTGCAGATAGGAATTGGTTGACGAAATGTACGGCGGTCTGCAGCTTCCGTTAGCGCTTGTATGGTCTTCGCCCTCCACCACCATCGCCACCCGAATTTCGGTCGTCCCTTCTCTTCTCCGTTACCCCCAGCGATGGCCCTAATGTGTTAAACCTACTTGTACCAATTCCTCACTCCCACGATGGCCGCAATACCCATGGCATAAGCACCGAGCAACTGACTCCATCCTCTGTTACCAATCTGACTCTGACCGACGCTCAACCCGATGAGGTCGTACACAAGACATCCGCCAAAAATCCAATCGCTGAAGGAAGCCAGGCCGGCGAAACCCAGGCCAGTGCCGACCTTGACCAGGGTCCCTGGTAGCTGGTCCTTAAAGTACGCAACCGAAGTGTTGTGCAAGATATCAAGCACGCCAATGCCGGCGAACGTCTTCGACACGACATGAGTTAAGATGCTATTCCAGTTGGAAGTGTCGAGCTTGCCCAGCTGAGTGAAGATATAAAAAAACTGCGACGTGGTATTGATTATCACGAAAACGTTTGCCGCCTTGAGGTTGCTGCTGTTCCAAAAGAACATCCATGTGCCGATGCACACGTTGCCCAACACGTAGTAGGGGACGAACCTGACGATCTCATCCAGGTCGGCCTTTTGTTTTGGAATCTTGGGGTCTAACTTCCACAACTTGTACAACCATGCGAGCTGGAAAAATTGCTATGGGAAGAAGAATCCCGCAATCGCGAATGGTTGCGGACTGAAGAAGGACAGGTTCGCGTCATGGACGTCCTTCATGTTCGGCTTCGAGAACATGCCATACTGCTGTGCTGCGAAATCATACGCGAAGGATAGCGGCGCAATATATCGCGCAGTGCTGAGTGAGACGTCCATGTTTAGGGTAGGTGGATCTACGTGATTATTGTGCAGTGGGTAATTTGTTGGAGTAAGTCGCTGCTCCTTGTCGTGATGTGGTCCCGTAGAGGTTGAGATGGCTCACTACTATTGCTTAATAGCTGAAGGGTGTCTTTGAACACCCTGGATGCGTCTCTATATGTAGCCATCAACATCCCCTATTAAGCTCCCATTGATCATAATGTCATGATGTCACCAAGCTGTAACGATTCCTTTGGGACGGGAATCGGACGCGCTTTGGGCGAGACGTCCTGCTCTCTCTTTATTAACCGGTAGTTTGACACCCATGCCCGGCCATCTGGAGCTCTACATCTTGAGATTAAATGCACTTGTGTCCGTATGAGGTATAACTCTTGTGATGCTCTTTCGCGAATATGCAGCATTTTGCTTCGGCAAGCCCCGAGGAGGGTCGCCTTTCAACAGCACCGCAAATACCTTGCGCAATGTCAATGAAAATTAAAGACTCACACAAAAGTTCGATTCTCCTATTCAATACGCAGTCTATCAAGGTAAGGTCTCGGTAGCAACCCAGGGATCTTATACATACATGTACATCCACACAGGTTGACACAAATCTTGTTGAATCCGTCATGTCTTTCGGCTGATCCCTTTGGGGACTCGGTGTGAAGTTTAGTGAGCGCGCCGTGTCTTTCAGCTGCTTTATACTTGGTTGTTTCGTTATAGACTGATGGTTTAGTACTGTGAAATTACGTTCCAGAGCAGCGACACGGCAATTGTAAAGATGGAAACTTCCACGTCCATTTTCAGGGAGCGAAACGCATGCAAACCGTTGATGAAGTAAATCATGGTTGGTTGTGTGTGTGGTGGTGGTGGTAGAAGAAGAGGTGGAAGTCAAAAGGAGGAAAGTATCTAGGTAATGGCAACCTTGCATTTTATTGCGGTTTCCATACTATTGACTTTGTATAACCGTGAAAGGTATGCACGTACTACTCGAGGTTGGAAGACGGGTATACACAGGCATAGCCTAGTTACAGAGATTGTCTCTATAAGCTCAGTGTCGCGACGGATTCGCTCTGGAATCGCAGAAACTACCACAATGGTCATAAGATAGCATTGTGACTGAAACTCAGAATCCATCAATCAAAGACTCCCATTTGCCTGTCACCAAACACTTGCTAACTGCATGGGTGTTCACGAACTCGGATCTGATGGTGAGTGCAGCGTCGACTATCATCCAGCCGAGTCTGTCTACGGCATCATGGCGTTACCGGTTTCGTTATTGCAAACGTCTCCCCTAGGTTGGAAGTACGAAGTTACTCTCGCCATTGTTGTCACATGTCAGGATCAAAAGTTCAGGGCCATCCAAACCCGCTCAACCTCGTTTGTAGAATGATACTAATAATTGTACACAGATTCTGATCGTTTGCAAACCTTCGAACCAAACAAACCTGTATGGCGCTACCAAACTGTCCAGTGGATTTCGTCCGAGGTATGGTGTTGTTGGTTGCTCACGAGATAGAGCTCAAACGTATCAATAGGCTTTACTACTGTGAGCATGGAACAAGCAGAGCCAATGTTGAGTTCGGTGCACAGTAGGTGAGTTACGTGGAAGTGATCCCTAGAAGACCCCCTTCAGGCTCGGCTAGGGGCAAAATATGGACGCACGCATAGGTTTGTGATATATCTCGTACTCAAGTTGGGATTGCAAGTGACAAGGCTTCACATCCATGCTGGTCCACTGAGGCTTTCCCAAATGGATACTACGATAGATCGTGGATCCTAGATCTTCAGGACGCATCCGACAAGGATTCAATGAATACGATGCGGCCATCTAGAAGAGCAAAACGCTCTAGCGATATCGACGAGGGTGTAGAGATCGGCTTGTTTAACTCGGAATCCAAGTCTCAGGATCTACGACTTTTTCCAAGCCTTCGGTATCCAGTCCTCAACATCTGCAAGGAGCTCATGTGGCTTCTCCAATGCCTGTAGATTGTCAGCGGATCGTGTAGGAATGAGTCTGGTAAACATAAATCTAATCATACCGCAAAGTGACCACCAGAAGTATGTTGGTAGTAAGCAATCATGTTACCAGCAGTCTCTGCCCAGCTTTTGGGGCATGGAAAGAGTTCTTTCGGGAAAAGACTGTATCCGAAAGGCTTTGAGACGTACGGAATGGCGCCGCCGAGTTCAAAAGTCTTAAACATTTGTCAGTTGTCAACCGGGATCGATGTCACCCTTGCAAAGAAACTCACTGATCGGTAAGGATAGATGCAACGTGGGAAAGTATCCGTGAGCCAGTAGAGCGAGACACTGGTAAGAATCTCATCAAGTGGAACGTCTTCATCGGACCATTCGAGGAATTTCTCTCCAATCCTGGATTAGCATTAGCATTCGAACAACAATGTCCAGATATTTATTTCTTTTCATAATGGAAAGTAGTACGTACCAGCTCAGAAGAGCCAAAGGACTAGAACTTAGCGTAAGACCAATAGTGGCAGGTCTCGTTGAGTGCTCGATACTGTAGCCCATGCCCCTGTTAATGAAAGCATCCATGTTCGGCAACGCTGACTTCTCGACATCGTCGATCTCGAGATCCTTCTGTTTGAGCTCGTTGACGTTCGTCAAGAACACCACATTGAGATGCATGCCCTTGCAGGAAGGTGAGTTGGCCGCCAAGTATCTGGCAATCCGGCTGCCAATGTCGCCACCTTGGACGAGATACCCATCCCCAAAGCCCAGCCCTACGAGTAACCGGTCCAGAATGTCTGAGGTTTCAGTAGTGCGGAAGTTCTTGTCCGCCGGTGGGCCAGACGAATAGGCGTATCCGATCAAACTTGGNATGATGACATGGTAAGGCAGTGTGTCTGGTGTATACTTGGTGCGCAGAATGTCAAGAATCGGGAGAAACTCCAAGAAAGAGCCTGGCCATCCGTGGAACATTGCTAGAGGAATGGCGTCGGCCTTGCGGGAGAAGAGAGCCACGAAATGGATCGTCAGCTCGTTGCCGTCATTGTCGGGCACGGTGGCTGTGAAGTTCGGGAACGAGTTGATCCGATCTTCCTGCTTTCGCCTATAGACAATCTGTGAGCCTACGGGCTTCTCTTATTAGAACTCAAGAACGAGGACGGAAAGTGGCAGAACGAAGACTGACCAGTCGAACCCTTCTTCCCAATGCTTCTTCGCCCCAATCAGCCAATCACGCTGCGTACCATATTTCCGATCGCCACTGCTGTTTTCCCATACTTTAGGTCCAATAGGTGAGAGCTTGATCAGCTGCTTCATCAATTGCAACTTCTCTTCGTCTGCTTTCGCAGTGAAAGGCTTCACATCCAGAGTGGCCCCTGATGGTATGCTTGCGAAATCGGCCATTTCTATTGCTGCGGTTTCTTAAGAATCAGATGTAAGAGGCTTTTCCCTGGAAGAGAGCCTGGAAGGGAAACTGAACACTCATAGAAGATGAGATTTGTTCGAGTCTCTGTAGTCCGAACCTACATGTCAAGAAACATACATACCTATATATGTGGGACTGAGTGATGCCGACCCCGCAGTTCGAGAGTCATACAACTACTGTATGTCCGGTCTCCGACTTCATTAACGATACTAAAGGATTCATCAAGGGCTTGCGAAAATCAAGCTTATAAATCGAAGGGTCAGAGTGAACCTTTGGTTCGACTGGGGGGTCTTAATGAAATTTGTACGATCGACGGCCATTATAGGATCAGAAAACAATACGCAGGTATCATGACGATGCATTTAGTAATGATGTTCCAACGGTATTCGGAGTCACGGTCACAAATCTCCAAGCAACGGCGTCATAGCGCTCCCGAATAGTCCAAAGTGTAAAGTTTATCGATCTAAACCGTCCAACTCAACAAGCCTCCTGACTAACCTCGCGACTTCACTCTCTCCCATGTCGAGGCCAGGATCGTCAATCTTCCTCTCAAGCAATGTATCAAACACGCTCCTGAGCCTCGAGACCAAAACACCGATTCTGGCCCATCCCCTTAATCTTAGCCAGTCATCAACGAGTAGACCCCTTCCTTGGGGATCGATACTGATGGGGCCGCCGAACATAAGGAGAGAAAATACATTGAAAGGAGTCAGATCCCGGATGAAGACCTTAGAGGTGGCCATCTTGTTGAAGTAGCTCATATAAGCACTGCCGCTGGGGAAAGTCTGGGCAGAGAAAAGCGACGAGCTTGGGTGCACGAACACTCTCCCGTTTTCTTCGTTGAAATACTTGATCGTTCGAGCGTCCGGATCTTGCTCGACTGCACCCGATGATGATGCGGCGTATTTCTTGTCTGGGAACTCTATGCGTGCAATCTGGGGTTGAAAGGCACCGGCAACGAGTGCACGGATAAGCGCCATATTATCGTTGTGTGTGTTCAGAGTCGTACGAGAGGATGTTCCTCGTGGGTAGTCTGGTGGCAGAAAGCCGATCTCCTGCAATGAGGCCTGGTATTGCCGCTTGTTGGTGGATATGTCCATCAGCGTCTGGTGGCTCAGGAAGTTGTCATCACACCACCGTCGCAGTGACCCTGTAGGCTCGCCAGCGGAACGTCGCTGAGTCCATTCGTTATATGCTCTCAGATCGCACATGAGATCTCCCTGACCTTTCCCAAATGCCGCTCTTGCCGCCTTTGCTTCGTCTCGCTTTGGTTGAGGACTCACAAACGGACTCTTGACAGTCAGAATTGCTGCAATGGCCATGCACGCTTCCAGACATCCGAACGCAGCACCGAAGACCATGAGTTTGCCACAGCGCAAGTCCGCTGGCACCATAGCCAAATGCCTGCCCAGAGCTGTGAGTTCTGTCTGATCCAGTGCTCCAATCCGTTCGAGCATACGCATGGCACCGTCTACGGCAATGCTCTCTGGAGGAGTCAAGGTAGAAGCAAGGAATAAAGGCACATCTGAGATTCCCATGGCTTTAACAGAGAGACAAAGTTGCTCCAGAGGCACTCGTCTGATCTCAGGGTCCGGACGTTCTGACATCTTTGCCTCTGCACCTTTGGTGTAAAGCTTGTAACACTTTCCGGCCCTTACACGACCCGCACGACCTCTACGCTGCTTGCAGGCCGCACGAGAGGCCCACACTTCGGCCAGCTTGACCATGTTATTTGCCGGGTCAAAACTTGTCTCCTTGACCCTACCAGTATCGATGACGGCCACAATGTCGTCGATGGTGATGGATGTCTCGGCGACATTTGTAGCGGCGATAACCTTCCGAAGACCGCGCGGCGGTCGTTGGAAGACCTTTCGCTGCTCTGAACTCTGCATGGAAGCATGGAGAGGAAGCGGGTGTAAGCCGGGTATGTCTCTCAATGCTCGGAGGGCTTGATCGATCTCTGCCACACCTGGAAGAAAGATCAAGATACCACCCTCCGTTGCACCCAGCTCGCTGTCTATCAACTGGACTGTGCTTGCGATTAGATTGTAGTTGATCCTGGTCCCAACGGCACGAAGCGCACTTCCAATACTGGGCAACCCGCTCTGGGAACTGATCACAGACCCAGTCTCCATAACCGAGTCAACCCTGGACTCTGTATCGTCGTCGAGTTGAATTCCACCAAATCCCGTTGATAGGACGATCTCATCCAAATAGACATCCTGTACTGGGAATGTGCGGCCCTCAATGTTGACTTTCCCAACGCTAGAGAGCTCCCTGAAATACTGTTCGAATACAGCGGCATCGAGCGTTGCACTCATGAGTACTAGTCTGAAATCTTTTCGTTTTTTAAGCACGTCTTTCATCAGGATCAAGAGAAAGTCGGTGTCCAGACTCCTCTCATGCACTTCATCAATAACAACATGGCTGACGTCTGCCAGGCTGCGGACGACATCATCCGTACTGCCGCCAGATGTCTGAAGTCGCCTTAGAAGAACACCAGTAGTGACGAAGCTGATTTTGGTAACCCCATGATTCTGCTTGGACTCACCCCTAATCGCGTAACCCACCTCATCGCCCACTGTGACGCACCGTTCATCGGCAACTCTGTCAGCAAGACCTAGAGCAGAAATCCTACGTGGTTGAGTGCAAATGATGCTTGCGTGCTCTCCAAGGAAGCGTACCAAGAGATCGTCCAGGATGAATTGAACGCTTTGAGTGCTCTTACCAGAGCCAGTCTCTCCAGATATGATGGTAACTTGGTTTTGTGTCACTGACTCAACGATATCATCTCGGAGATTCCAGGCGGGTAGTCGTCGACGACTTTCCATCATGACTCGCTGTGCTGGGGTATCATGTCTGGCTTGCCATTGCGAGAGC
Source organism: Leptoxyphium fumago (assembly GCA_001660795.1). Lineage (NCBI taxonomy): Eukaryota > Fungi > Ascomycota > Dothideomycetes > Capnodiales > Capnodiaceae > Leptoxyphium > Leptoxyphium fumago. The sequence goes on from LSHF01000091.1 coordinate 50,498, forward strand.
AGTCTCTGACTACTCGGCGTGTTGGGGGCCCATGTGATAGCTCTAGGCGTTCTACGAGGAGCTTTGGCAGGCTTGGCAGAACGTGTCGACCTTTCCGCTGAAGAAGACGCAACACTTGCAATATCTGCTAATCTGCCTGGATGCTCAACAATGAACGGTATCTCATGTTCTAGCCAGTCGACAATGTTGAAAAGCATTTGGTCCCCTCTAAATTTAGCTCCGGCTTCCTCAAGAGATTGTTTCAGTATGGCCAGTCGGATATACGCTGGCAGCTGCGCTTGGACGGTTATCACTGGCAGTGTGTTCGGATAGTCCGAAGTGGGAGGGCGTGCAAGAAGAGAAATGGCGCTTCCTCCTTGACCTTTTGTTTCGAGAAGGATCTTACTGACCCCGTTGGTTTTGGTAAACCTCTCTCCATAAATCGCCGACAACGCTTCCTGTTCTTCCGTCCAGGTCTCGGGATCAATGAAATCGTCGTTCGAGCCACCAATGTGGAACTCCTCACCAATCAGGAGTTTCTGTAGCGCTTCGGCCGCCTTCCCTTCGTCCCCGCCAAGAGAATCAAGGATGTCAGTGCAGAGGTCAGACGCATATCCCGCAGCTGCGAGACGCTTGATCTTGCCTTCACGTTTCAGATCACTGCTGGCGATGCTGACACCGGCAGAGTAGTTCTCAGGCAAGGCCCAAGGGGGAAGATCATCTTCAGGTACGTGAATCAGAAGCCACTCTAAACACTCCTCACGGTCACGACAGATCTGCGCAGCCTCTTCAACATGGCTCATGCGGAATCCGATGCTGGAGAGGTGCTCAACAGCAGCGTCCGCCGATGCTCGTCCCATTCTAATCCCGTGAGGGTTCCAGACACCCTCCGACCTGATCAATCGCTCGACATCCTTCCTGACCCTTGTATTCATCTCAACCTTTGGCACACGCTGCCAGCCCTTTAGCACATGCTTACTCTGCACCTGGCCGTCAAGACTGACTACCTGCGCCTTCTTGTCCAGCTCTTGCTGCTTGGCCTTATCAACTTTGACCTTCGCCTTGAGAACCTTCGCCTCATCTTCCTGTTTCTTGGCGAGAAACGGGTCTGCAGCGTAGAGATAGGCCTGGCCCTGAGCCTTGGCTTCGCTGAGAAGGTCCTGAAAATCTCCGCGCCAGAGATCTCGGTATCGCGGAGGAAGCATAGTGTGTAGATTCTTCATATTGCAGACTCTGAACAAGGCGTACGCAGCGGCAAAATGGCGAGCCTCGATCGCACTAGGCTGTGCTCCTCGCTCCTGGTTATAGTCTTTCGGCGGGATTATAGGAGGCAGCTCTGTAATCTCGCCTGTCTTGGGATGTTTCTGCCGAAGCACCACCGCACCTGTGAAGCCCTTCGCCGTTTTGTGCGTTGTATATTCAGGCTTTTCCCACCGCTGCTTCTGCACGTGCTCATTGAACAAGGTCATAGGCAGCTTGCCAGTCCATGATGGACCTGCTATCAGGGTCCGTGTATCAGGCTTCTTTTCCGGCTCTGCTGTTGGTCCAGCAGCAGCAGCTGGCTTCGCCTTGTCTTTGGCTGTAGATGGGGTCGCATTATTGACCGAAGCAGGCTGTTTTGCCTTCTTTGGATTCTTGTTGTCGTTGCCAAACACTATGAAGCTGGTGTCCTCTCCATTGACTACCGGTGGTGGTGGTGCCGCTTTCTTGCCCTTGTTAGTACTCCGAGGAGCATGCGGTTTGTTGACCATGGTCGATTCAATCCAGCAATGTACGTAATATTTTTGAAAAGGTACGCGCCATGCGCGTGTCGTCTTGTTTCTTCAACCCATCATTCGTTGTAGACTCGGAAACTGTTCAAGAATTAGTGGGCAAGCAAAAAGCCGAAGCAAAGCTGGAGAAATTACCACATGAATTCTGCCGAGGTGAGACATGACGTAAGTATCAGATCAATTCAATGTCTATTCGATGATTTACGACGAGGAATATAAGAGGACGGGTTGTTGTACTGAACATGGGTATGCCGATACCTTATATTGGGTTCTCTGGCAGTCGGTACATTGCAAACTCGAGTCAAATGGCTCTTACCCTTATGACGCTCGAATCCATGAAGATACCCAACACAAACTTGACTGACAAACGAGCTTGCCAGCGACAACGAGAGTATTGGTTGTTTTGTTTTCCAATTCATCTCGATGCTATAGTACAGTATAGGTAACACAAAAGTCATTGGATGTTCATTGTATGGCTTGAGCGTTTTGTTGACCTATTTCAAGACCTTTGGCACAAAGTTATTGCAAGTGTCGGATCCCTGATGATTGATGGTAACACCGTTCCCAGAACATTCCCATGGTCCAGTCTGGCCTGGAGAGTAGCTACAACAACATAATGCAGCCTTGTCAGAAGACTGAAGATGTTGTTGTGTTGCATGTATGATATTCACTTTCAAGAGCCATTTTGAGAGGTTCTGAGGAGCTTATCGATAAGCTACCCTACTACACATCTCACCTTTACTTTACTTGAATGCCAACCAAATAGCTGGATTGCCTACCGAGGTGTGTCCGCCACGACAATATTTTCACAGCTTACTTTAGTCTAACCGCCAGATCATGGCGCAGGTGGGTTCCCAATCACTACTCATGGGTATTGAAAGACGTGCTGATATTGGTGAACAGAAAGCCCTCAAGACGCTAGCGCAGAAGAATGCGCAGACGCTGAAACGCACCCATCTCGTATCATTGGGGCTCAATGCGCTGTACCTACTCCTGGCCTTTATCTTCCGACGCAACTTTTACAAGTACCTCTTTTTCTATGGCCCGGCTCTTGGTATCGAATTCTGGTTCGAGCGGATAGCGCGACCAACCCACAACAGTGATGGCGAGGTCAAGAGGGCAGGCGAGGATCTGGAAGCAAAGGGACTGACGGAATGGATGTGGGATGTCCTGTACTGGAGCTGGATATGTCTGGCCTTGGTCGCTCTCACCGGTGACTGGGCGTGGTGGCTCTGGACAGTTGTGCCTGCATACAGTGCATACCTCGCCTTCACGACGTTCAAAAGCCTTAGGGGAGGCGCAGCTGGTCTCATGCCAGGCATGGCGGCGCAGGAAGGCTCCCAGGCTAGTGGACCAAGTAAGAGACAGGCTAAACTAGAGAAAAGAGGCGGACAGAAGGTCAGCTATCGGTGATTGTCTATGGATGCGTCGAACGGGTGACAGTGATATAGCGAACGCCCATTCCTCGGCCGACGCATATGTCTTCGCGACAAAAACAATTGCCAGATCTGAGGGGCTGAGCCAGAGCTGAATGTGGCACCGAGTTCTCGCCTTTCGGATCCACGAATGTCTGGTTAGCTTTTCCAACGATACAAACAATCATGACCATGGATCCAGCAACCGTAGTTCAAGCTCGCAAGCGAAGGCGTCACGTTGTTATGAAAGAACAGTTGTTTTCTGCCGAGCATTGCCACCAGTGTCCAGTACTCGGAGAAGAGAGCCACTACCATCGATGAAACCTCGGCTCAGAATAGCATAATGCATACCGAGATATTGGAGATGGTTCAAAATATAGCTTTAAGTCTGAAGATGCTGAGAATCACACATGTCCCGGTGTATGAGCCCTCGACCTAGGCCTATATGCTATCGAAATCGTGTTGGGATGTCTAATGCATTGGTTCGACTAAGAGTGGGGAAGCTGATCAATCAACGTGTTGCCAGCTTGGATCGCCATAATCGCGATCGAATTGATTATTATGGCGTAGGCGCATGTGAGATGATGCGTGGCATTCCATCTGTGGCAGCCCTTAGGTTGTTCATAATACACATGCAGCACAGTAGGGCCGAGCCAGAGAAGTAAAACGTCCATGATCCATGCAACAAGGATGCGGTAGATGACATGCCTCGTTGGTCATGCCTTCTTCAAGGCCAATCAACTTTTTCCAAACCTCGTCCTTACTTTTTCGCAAATTATTCCGAACACTGAAGCGTACAAAATACTGTCTCGAGATTTTATCCCAAAAATCTATGCAGCCCTGCTCTTTGGTCTTCCACTGCCAACCCTCTTAGCCTCAGGCCTCTGGAGGTGGGCGGCAGGGATCCAGCTCTCGTCGTATGTCTTCGAACCAGTAGTGACCGCTGGGCCATCCGCACCAACAACAGCAACCTGCTCAGTTGGGTCGACCTTCTTGGTTCCCTGAGACGAGCGCTTAGCCCTCTCGCCTCCCTTGCCGCCACGCTTCTTCTGAGGGAAAAGGGTAGTGATCCAAGTCTGGTAGATGAAGTAGATAGTACCGCCGAAGGCAGCAGCGAGAAAGAGGTACAGGAAGATACTATAATCTCGTCAGTAGCTGATCGCTTAAGATCCAACGACAACTCAGTACTACTCACATCTGAGGATCGAAGAAAGACATTGGAGCCTCGACAACGCTAACGGTCTCGTTGTAGAGAACCTTGGAGAAGAACTCGCCCTCACTGTTGGTAATAATAGCAGCCAAGTTCAAAAGCAGATCCTGGGGGTTGAGCTCGGTGGCAAATGCGTAGGTCAAGGTTTGCTGTTCGCCAGCGGGGATCTCGATGGCATAGCGCTGGGCAGTCAAATTGAGAAGGACGACTGAAGGGTCTGGGGCGCNAGGGACATCTTTCGGTGTCGAGAGCGCACCGCCGATGACCTGGATAGTGATGGGCAGGGGCTCCTCGTTGGAGATATCGAAGACTGCGCGGGTCGGGTGGCCGTTGACCAGCTTGACGCCAAAGATCTCGCTCTGGGGGAAGGAGGTCTTGATCGTGACGGCGAGGTTGGGCGACTGCCCGCCTGTTGCAGGGTCCGTCAGAGTATCATCGAGCTCTTCCACCTCCTCGACCTGTAGCGGGACTGGGTCAGTATGTCGTCAATGCTGCATCTCGTGCCTTCGGCCAATGCGTACCGAGAGGCCCTCTGGGATCTGCGCGAAAGCTCCAAGGGTGCTCAACGCCGCGAGGGCAAGGGTTGAAAGCTTGAGAGAGACCATTTTCGAAGAGACTGGACGACGGCGAACAGGAACAGATACAATACTGAGATAGAGAAAGCTGTTGACTGTGATGATGAAGCCGTTGTTGGAGATTGGGCTGTAACGTTAAGCTGTCCAAATCATGGCCAGGGTCCAAGCGTGTGCCAAGCCCGATGTCGTCTTCGTCGGTCGTGGGTAGCTTTGGATACCGCAATTGATCACGAGTCTAGAAAGGGATGATTGATACATATCTGGCCAGTTCTGTAGAACTGGAATGAAGTGTCAAAAAGCTCTATGCCTTTGCAAAGTATATAATAATGTACAGTAGCGAAATCTTGCATGGTACAGCATTATCTCTTCCAGCTCAATTGATTCCCCCTAAGTTCAGTCTTGCGTTGCAAGATCTCCTCAACCTTCTCTCTGACGCCCTGTTTGCCATTTGTACGCTTGATGAAGGAGATCACAGTCTCCTCGATGTCCTTCGTCTTTTCAAACTCAGCCTTGACATCTGATTCTCTTGGGAGGCCGATCCAGGCGTGAGGGTATGAGTAGTAATCCGGTAGACCAACCGCACCAGTCTGTCGTATAGTCGAGAAATTTGACGATGCCGAGAAGAATTCGTCGACAACTTCATCTGAGACCTCAGATACGTTCGAGGGTGTCCATTTGGGCTCTGTCCTGGGCTTTCTGATGAGCAAGGAGGAGACGCCCTCCACAAAGTCTGGGTGTTCCATGAAATGGCTTGCAATTTGGTGTTCATTTCTGAATGTCTCTGCGATGCTCCATTGCTTACCCTGTCGCAGCTGGCGAAGGGTGACAGCGATACTGGTGGGCGAGCGCTTTGCAATGGTCTCAAGAGTCTTCTTGGCCCAGGGAATGACGATCGCTCTGCCCGGAGCGTTGGGGTTTTGCTCCATAGCCGCCAATCCCTCGAGTGCCTGCATAACTTGATCGGGCGTGTCGTTTGCAGCTTGGAAACAGTAGTCAATGGCGGCGCGAATGTGCCCGCCGATCACTTGCCCGTCCGCACCAGGAAGCGGCTGATCAGTAGGAAGGCCTGTGCTGAATTCCTCAATGGTTGAGTTAATAAGCCTCAGGCGGCTGGTGAGATCTGCATCGTCGCTGAATTGAAGCTCTGCGAGACGTGCCTCCAAATCTGGAAGAGAGGAGGAATGAAGGTAATGCGTGGCAATTCCTGAATAAAAGGCCTGCGCACCCTTGAGCTGTTCGCTGGTCAATGCGAGGTATGTTCCTAGCGCGCCGTCCATACGCGGTAGGAAAANTGATGCTCCAACATCAGGGAAGAAACCGATGGTGGTCTCAGGCATCGCGAAGACCGTGTTCTCTGTTGCAATCCGGAAAGGTGCGTGCACACTGAGGCCAACTCCACCACCCATGGTGATACCATCGATGAAGGCAACGTATGGCTTGTTGTAGGTGCTGATCAAGTGATCAAGCTTGTATTCAAGAGCGAAGTAGTCCTTGGCCTCCTGCTGGCCTGCTGGTCCCTTTTCACACTCTTGCGCCAGAGCAGCCACGTCCCCTCCGGCGCAGAATGCCCGTCCCTCGCCTTTGATAACAACCACGTTTGCTAGCCCTGACTTCGACCATTCCTGCAGGCGTGGTACGATCTTTCGTGCCATCGACCCATTGAGCGAATTCAGTTTCTTCGGCCGGTTCAAGGTGATTGTGCGGACCCCGTATTTCTGGTTGAAAAGTACATCGTTCGGTTCGTCGCCAGGAAGCTCTGCGATTTCGGGAGTGGTGGCATACTGTCAAGACTGAAGGTTAGTTAGCTGTCCTGCCAGATGGTGCATACATCAATGGCAGCATACCGATCTTGTGAAGGAGTTAGACGCCATGACGGCGCGTGGTAATAGCCTCGCCTTCAAAGGCATTCTGACTATGCCGGAAGGTGCAGCAATTCGCCGACAGCAACCATGAATCGGCAGCATTGTGTGGATGATAGGAATGAGACCTGGGGGTAAGTGTGATGCGTGCAGAGTTGTCGGTTACAGCGTCCGGTAAGTTTCGTGGGAAGCTCGCGGGCCTCGGTAAAGCACAGTACGAGGCCAATCAGTGTGCCAATGCTGGAGTAGCCAACATCAACGTTTCTCCTGCCCAACAACCAACCAATTAGTTGAGTTCACAGCCGATTATAGCGATCAAAGTATGTTCGTCAGCGCAATAATAACCCTAGCATTATACATGGTGCACGGCATTGACGAAGGATATCCTCTCTCATTAGTGTCTAAGGCTACATTGAGCCAAAGAGACCATGTTGATGCCTGAGGCAACAAGGGAACTTTTGCCGCAGACACCTCCGTATTGCTTCGACATTGAATTATCGAGCATCATTCCTGAGCGAACCTTCGACCGCCCTATCCCATCCCGTGTCGATCAACTCCATCTCTCCTTCTCTTCGTTTGTTGCTTCTACAGCGCATAATGTCTTTCGCACGCCAGATCCTCCGCACAGGCCGTGCACTTCGGTCACCAGCCTACAACCCAGTCCAGTCGGCATTGAACGGCAGGGGCCAGGCTCAGTATCTGAACGCAGCGCGATGCTACGCCACAGCCTTTGAGCGCAGCAAGCCTCACGTCAACATTGGCACCATCGGTCACGTCGATCACGGAAAGGTACGCAGATGTAAATATACCGGTGATGTTGGAAATGTTACAGCGGGGACGAGGCATGATGGATGGGATGGAACAGACTGGAGCCACAGCAACTGATACAGTGACTAGACAACCCTCACTGCAGCTATCACCAAGCGTCAGGCAGAAAAGGGATACGCTAGCTTCCTTGACTATGGCTCGATCGACAAGGCTCCTGAGGAGCGCAAGAGAGGTATCACCATCTCTTCCGCACATATCGAGTATGCCACCGACAACCGCCACTACGCCCACGTCGACTGCCCTGGGCACGCCGATTACATCAAGAACATGATTACTGGTGCGGCGTCCATGGATGGTGCAATCATTGTTGTTGCCGCATCAGACGGTCAGATGCCCCAGACCAGAGAGCACTTGTTGCTTGCCCGCCAGGTTGGTGTGCAGAGAATCGTCGTCTTCGTCAACAAGGTCGATGCGATCGAAGACAAGGAGATGTTGGAGCTGGTCGAGATGGAGATGCGTGAGCTTCTCTCCTCGTACGGTTTCGAGGGTGACGATACTCCAATTGTCATGGGATCTGCCCTTTGCGCCCTCGAGGNTAGGCAGCCAGAGATTGGTGTGGACGCGATTGACACCCTTCTGCAGCACGTTGATGAGTGGATCCCCACTCCAGAGCGTATCATGGACAAGCCCTTCCTCATGTCAGTCGAGGATGTCTTCTCCATCCCTGGCCGTGGTACCGTCGCCTCTGGTCGTGTCGAGCGTGGTGTCCTGAAGAAGGATTCTGAGGTGGAGCTGGTCGGCAAGGGCGAGACCCCCATCAAGACCAAGGTCACCGATATCGAGACCTTCAAGAAGTCCTGTGACTTCTCTCAGGCTGGTGACAACAGTGGTCTCCTGCTGCGTGGTGTCAAGCGTGATGACGTTCAGCGTGGAATGGTCATCTGCGTTCCTGGAAGCCAAAAGGCCCACAAGAAATTCCTGTGCTCCATGTACGTCCTCACCAAGGAAGAGGGTGGCCGACACACTGGTTTCGGCCAGAACTACAAGCCTCAGATGTTCTTGAGGACAGCCGACGAGGCTGCTACTCTCACCTGGCCAGAGGGTTCCGAAGCCGAGAAGGAGGGCAAGCAGGTCCAGCCAGGTGACAACGTCGAGATGGTCTGCGAGATCAACAAGCCTCTCGCTCTCGAGCAGGGTCAACGCTTCAACATCCGTGAGGGTGGCCGAACTGTCGCCACTGGCCTGGTCACTCGCGTCATCGAATAGATAAAGAGAAAGGAAGAGAATGCGTTGATCTATTGATCCATGGATCTAATGAGATGTAAGATGAGACCAGAGAGGGACTTGGATTGTACAAAAGGGAAACCACTCAGCTTCGACCAAATGTAGTTCGCGTGTACTTTAGGAACGAGGAAGATGTGCGCTTGTGTGCGCTGATACCGCATCAGACCCCCTACAAGGTCACATATTGACTGAAGAGAGTGGCAGAAGTGGTGAACAAGAGTCTGTTCGACCAGGAGCATTGAGTGAAATGCTGTTTGGAAAGCATTATATCATACCAATTATCAAAAGCCTGCTCTCCACTCACGTGTGGTTCTAACTTGTCGCCCGTCTCATTTGGTGATCGCATGGCCACGTGTATCATGCGGAACAAGGTAAATCATTCGTGTATCGCACCCTGGTTCAACTTCTAACCATTGCACTAAGTGGCTGGCATTGCAGAATCCAGCATTGGATCAATAATCAGTGAGGGCGGAGCTTTGGCCAACGCCCATTTGGTACTGTAGCTACGGATGACGCGGGTCCTCTGAAGCTCCCGCCCGGGAGAGACAGATAGACTGGCATAGCGATACTAGAACATAGCCGTCCTAAGCCAGGACCAGATAGAAGAGTTTGTTGTTGGTAGATAGTTCCCCGTTGGATCTCTCTGTATTCTTACAATAAATACACTCGAAGATTCTCCTTGGATACATCTCGTTTGCAGTCCCTCGTCCACCGGTTACTCGGCATCATCCGACCGTTGGCCCCAGGCTGTCACTGCCAGAACAGCAACGATGTCTCTGTTCGGCGACGACGACGACGACAACGGCAACGGCGGTCTGGTCGCGTCGCGAGGAGCAGCACCGAGATCGTCCGCGCTGTTTGATGCGCCTATCAAACAGAGCAACGGTCTCTTCGGCGACGAGGCAGACGGCTTTGACTACGGCAACGGCAACGGCCAGCGCAACAACCTCAATCCCCCAGCCAGCGACCCTACCGCTTCCCCGTGGGACTTCACCCCAAGGAAACAGAGCAACCGAGCGGATATCGTCAGATCCCTCCTCGCCGACGTTGACGTGCCTGAGCTGTACATCGACACCTTCGACGCGCTAGGCCAGGGTGCGAGTGTGGTGGGCGCGCAGTCCGCTCGCAAGTTGTTGCGTGACTCGCCCGGCGTATCCTCTGTCGATCAGGACAAGATCTGGCGGATTGTGAGCAGCGGTAGAGAAGAGCAGCTTGGCTCGACGGGTTTGGCACGTGGGGAGTTCAACGTCCTTCTTGCGCTCATTGGTCTTGCTCAAGAAGGTGACGAGCTTGGGCTTGACGCTGTCGACGATAGGAAGAGCAGGCTCCCAGTGCCGAGGTTACCGGCGTCGCCAGAATTGCAGGCGCCTGTCCCTCAGAAACAGAGCGTTGCGGATCAAACTGCGGCGACGACGCCTCCGCAGCAAAGGAATATGGCTTCCGCAGAGTCTGGCGGTGGCAGAAAGCCGTCTTTCGGTGCTGGATTTGGGAGCGATCCCTGGGCCAGTCCAGATATGCACAGGGGGCATAACCATATGAATGGCATGGCTGCACAGAGAACCACCAGCAACTTCACTACTGCTCCAGGGAATGATCCAGATGCCAGTGCGCCGCCAGGAGGTATGGGCGACAGACCTCCAAGCGCAGGTGCGAACGCCTGGGCAGGCGGTTCGTACGGTGCAGGGCCTGGTGGCGACTTCGGAGGCTCAGGCCCTGCCAGTGGTGGGTTCGGAGGTGGCAATGATGATGAGGGTGGTGAGAGCGGGCCGAGACCTTCCAGGCCGGTACGCCAGACTACGAGCAGAGGGCAGGAAGAGACGGTGACGGTACAATTGCTGGAAGAGAAAGAGGGGATGTTCATGTTCCAACACCGCAATTACGAGATTTCATCTGTGCGGAGGAACAGTAAGGTGATTCGGAGATATAGCGATTTCGTCTGGCTGCTTGACTGTCTGCTCAAACGATATCCCTTCCGCCAGCTACCTCTGCTGCCACCGAAACGCGTGCAGATCAACGGCAATCACATTGCGGCAGACAAGAGCTTTCTCGAGAAGCGACGACGAGGACTGGCCAGATTCGCGAACGCCATTGTACGGCACCCGGTGTTGAGAGAAGAACAACTGGTGGTGATGTTCCTTACTGTGCCCACGGTAGATGCAAGCCTCCCAACCGTGACATGACAAACTATTGCTAACCTTGTGGCTACAGGAACTTTCCGTCTGGCGGAAGCAAGCAACAATCAGCGTACAGGAAGAGTTTGTCGGCCGAGCTTTGGCTCCTACTCTGGAAGACAGCTTGCCATCCAATCTGCAGGAGACGTTCGACACTTGTCGGTCTGGAGTACGCAGGTCCGCTGAGCTGTACATCAACCAATGTAACATGGTGGAACGACTGTGCAAGAGGAAGGATGCCATCGCCGGCGAGTATGGCAGGTTGGGCTTTAACCTTTCGAGCGTTACAGAAACCAGCGAGGAAACATACGTCATCGACACGAATGATGTACCCCTTCTAAACGAAGGCATCAACGCCACCGCGAAGCATCTGGGTACTTCCCAATCATTGCTAGAGGATGAGGCTCGGGCATGGGATCAGGGATTGTTGGAAGACTGCAAAACAATGAGAGACGCCTTGGTCAGCATGAGGGACATGTTCGACCGTCGTGATCGCTACGCCAAGGACAACATCCCCCAGCTGGAAAGGCGGATTTCAAGCAATGAACAGAAGCTACAGAACATCCGTGCCAAGGGTGATTTGGCCAAGCCTGGTGAGGCCGAGAAGGTGGAGACCGCCATCACGAACGTAAGTTATAGCTGTTCTGCTTCGGTACCGCATTTTTCACTGACTTACCTTCTCGACAGGACAAACGATCGATTGTAAACCAGCATGCCCGTGGTGTATTCATCAAGGAATGCATCCGTGATGAGCTTCAATACTTCCAAGTCACCATCAGCAGGGTGTCGAGGTTACACCAGGACTGGGCCCAGGAGCGGGTCAAATACGCAGAACTCCAGGCGGATAACTTCAGAAGACTGGCCGATGCTCTCGAGGGTATGCCATTGGGAGACTAGCNGTGATGTCTCATGGGTGGGATGTGCATTGTCGACTAGTTTTAAGAATGTGTCCAGAGGAACCAAGGACATGAGGCGATGCGTCGTAACAGGATACCCTGCTATCTTATAGTGTGTACATAGGCAAGGGATACCCATTGTGAAGGCTGACTGCAGAGCAAGGTAGCTGTGGAGAGTGGTTTTGCTGTTATGATACAGCGTAGTCATTAATTGCACGCTGAATGTGTTGTGGTATGACAGTTCCAATGGCCCGCCCTCGATTTAAACATCCTTCCACGTGCAAACTGCAACAAACAAATTGGAAGGGCAATCTTCATTGTGAATACCGGCATTGCTAGCTTCGAGATGGGTAAATTGACAATAGTGAAGGTCGATTGTCTTCACGAGCGCAGTGCATCAGACTGAGGACGGAAAGTTTGGCACGTGCATGGGTCGGTGGATGGAGTGGTTTCCCTACCTATTCTTCGTCCAGGTGCAACAACCTTCCTCTGTCACAACCATCATCCACCATCCCGTACCGTGAATCTCCTCTGTAACACTCAAGTACTCGACACCGAATTCAGGGAATCGCTACCAATCCACCAGTCAGAAGCGCAGATTGTTCTACCCTCACTGAAAGTCTAAGCGACTCTCACGTCCCACCACACTCGCTGCCGTGGAGATTGAAGTCTTCCCCAAGTTGAGGAATTGGAGAGACAGCACAGTACTGTACATCAGCCATGCCTAAGAGGAAACAGCCCATCGACGCCGGGCCTGATGTCGAGATAGACTCGGCGCCCAAAACCAAGGGTTCGAAAGTCAAGAAGGCGAAGACTGTGTCGTCAACGTCCAGAAGTGTTGGTAAGTGAGGACTACCTTGCATTCCCTCCTCTGCATGCACCAGCAACTACCGGACAATCGGTCTCCCTGTTTGGAACGAAGTCAATCGCTTCTAGCACCCTTGCGAAGTGCACGAAGATCATATATGTTATCTGATCGATGTCACCAAACCAACGCATCCATGGTACATTCTTACATAAAGTAGCGGGGCGGTCCTCTTGCCCCACCAGCTACAACTGCACGCCAACACTTGCATGAGTGGTGATATCTTGCTGCACAGAATACCCAATACCTACCTACAGTGTCTATCTACATGCCCTGGGTCCCCGTACATACATACCTGCAGTACATACGCAAGAGACTGGGTTTCATTGCCGCAACGTTCGCCGTTCTTACGCAGGCATTTCAGACTTTTGTCTCCTTCCCGGACTGATATCTGGGCTACACGACAGACAGAAGACAGCTACCCAGATCCTTTCTTGCTGCATCCTTCGCCCCTGCCTGGATCTAGACCTTCGATCTCACCGCAAAACTTGGGTCCCTGGAGGTTTCGAGAGACGTATCGTGGCTAACCGGCACCATGCCAGGTCCGTACACTTCCTCACAGAAACAGTCGATTGTGGACTTCTCCCAGTTCACTTCCTCGGACAAGACAACCGCCGCCAAGATGTTGAAACAGCATGCGTGGAATGTCCAGGCTGCTGTCAATGCGTGCGTATTTCCTTTATTACGCCCTGACTCGTCGTCCGCCGGTCTACGCGCTTGTCCCTGCAACATGCTCTACTAAATGTCCACCCTGCTGATACTTTCCCACCAGATTCTTCACCAACCCACAATCGAACGGATCAAATGCGGCACAGGATGCCGCCTCTAAGCTGTTCGACAAGTATCGCGACGACCCTGAGAACTCCCCGGACACTATCAATCCAGAAGGCGCTGTCAATATGCTTGAAGAGATGGAGATAGGGTTGGAGGATGTAGCTGCTCTCGTCTTACACGAACTCGTGCAAGCCCCCTCCCTCGGAACACTCGAACGGCAAGGCTTCGTGGCCGGCCTAGCAGATATCAACGCCGACTCGACATCTAAGCTTCGGAATGTTGTTCAGCAAAGAAGAAGCAGACTGGCAAGCGACCCTGAGCTCTTCAAAAACGTCTACAACCACACCTTCTCCCTTGCACTATCAGGCAACGCGAAGATTCTACCCTTAGAAGAGGCACAGGAGTTCTGGCGGTTACTACTGTCGTCACCTAGCTGGGAATGGCGGACCGACAAACACCCGTGGCTGGACTACTGGTTTGAGTTCCTTGAAGCTAAGGGCCAGAAGGCTGTAAACAAGGATCTCTGGAAGATGACGCCGACATTTGCCCGGGAAACGGTAAAGAAAGACGACGTCAGCTTCTGGTCAGAAGAGAGCAGTTGGCCTAGTACGATGGATGACTTCGTCGAGTGGTTGAAGAGGGAGAAGGGCATGGGCGGCGGGAATGGCGGCACAGAGGATATGGAGGTGGAATAGGCGGCTTTGGGAGTGCGCATACAGTATACCCTCTTCCTTGCACCGGGTCCGATGTGGGTGCTCAGATTGGCATGCCAGACAGAGCCTTTCTTGAGGCCCTCAGCAACTTCGTTTCCACATCTGCCTCATCGCCTTTGCTCGTTCTAGCGCTTGCTTTGCGTCTCTCTGACCTTCCGCTGCCTAGCAAAGCGCGTAAGACGTCTTGTTAATACGTTAGTAAAGCTAGAGCATTGTTGGGCAGTCTCGCTGGAGCTGCTTGGGCAGTACGAATTCATGACCATCAATACCTTACAATCTGGATGCCTTTGATGAACACTGCACTATTTTGCCCACTGACCATTCACTATTTCATGAACGATATCAGCCTCTCCGGCCCACACGACAACTTACCTACACAGGCAAGACAAGTACCTCCACCAACCAGATGGACAAGCCAACCAACCAACCAATTACCCAATCTAGCCGGCGGACTGGGCCGCTTCCCCCACGCTAAAAGATCATTTTGCCTCAGGCGCAAATTCAGGCATCAGGCACCAAGTCCGAATGCTGAGTGTAATCGGCTGTAGATCATGGACCCGACAGAGGCAGATAGGGCGATCTTACCCGACGTCGACTCGACAAGCATCCTCACCACCCATTCGAGTTTTACACGCCTTCGAACCACCAATCCACTTTGCTACCATCATGCGCCAAACCGGGCTGGCATAGATGTGGATACACATGTCGACCTGATCGCGGCGCCCGCCTCATGTCGCCCATACGCCCTCGAAACCCGGCATCAAGATAGTGGCCAGACCACAGCCACGACGAAACGAGACGAGATCACCATTCATCTCGTCCGTGGTTTGACCACCACCTTCTCTACTGGACGGGAACTACACGGTCATGCTATTTCATGCCGCCATAGTCGCTGCCCTCGCCGCCGCCATCGCCCTGCCCACCGCGAGCGCGTCGGTCGCAAACGCTACGCCCTCGGTGGTCCAGAGGCAGTTATGGGGTCTTCCCACGGATGCCGGCGCCTCTATCACCCCCGGCTGCACGCCGTTCACTCTGCCTTCCAACGGCGTGTTGTCCCTCGCCAACTCCGCCATCACGCTCACTACGGATGTCGTTTTCCAACCGGCCTGCACCGGCAGTTCCTTCTACAATGATAGCAATGGAGAGCCGCAGGTCGCACACCTCAATGACCCTTTCTACGCCAGCACCACACCTCAAACATACGTCATTGCTGCCACCACCGTCATTGCCTGGGTGTTGTTGACCATGCTCTTGATCACGCCGAGGTCGTCATTATTGGGAGGATCTGGGCCGGGTTTTGCGGTTGGTCATGGCCTTATTGGCGGTGCAACAGGTGGAGCGGCATCTTTGGCCGGTGTGGGCACAAGGCCGTGGCTGCAAAAGGTCGCTGCTCTTACGGTCGCCATCTCCCTCACCATCGCAACGGCCGATTTCATGAAGGTTGCGCATGCGCAGTACAATCTCGGCTACATGGATGCAAGCGTGCTGCGTGACAAGGTTTTAGGATCTCTGGAAATCCGTGTTACTCGAGTGATTTCCGATATCTTCCTCTGGCTTGCCCAGGTTCAGACCCTGATTCGCTTGTTTCCTCGCCACAAGGAGAAGGTCATGATCAAATGGATAGGATTCCTCTTGATTGTCTGTGATACGACCTTCTCTTGCCTCAACTCCTTCATGGTCAACAGCCAAAGACCTGCCAGGCAATTTGTCGACGCCATTCCTGCGCTTTCATACCTCTTCGAGCTTGCCCTGGGTCTTCTATACGCCGCCTGGGTGATTTATTATTCTCTAACCAAAAGGCGTTATGCATTTTATCACCCAAAGATGAAGAACATTTGCCTCATTGCTTTGTTGTCACTTGTGGCTGTCTTGACACCTGTTGTTTTCTTTGTGACAGATGTCTCCAATCCAGACGTTGCTGGATGGGGTGACTATTTTCGCTGGGTTGGTGCTGCGGCTGCAAGTGTCGTTGTTTGGGAATGGGTCGAACGAATAGAGGCATTGGAACGGGATGAGAAGAAAGATGGTATTTTGGGCAGAGAGCTCTTCGATGGGGATGAGATGCTAGACGTGACTCCAAGCGAGGAAGTTGTCTGGGGTCGTCGCAGGAGGGAGAAGAATGATGATGGCAATGCAGGGGACGGTCGGGACGGTGGAATGTTCCATCAGAACAACGCCCTTGAGCAGGGATTGAGTGGGATTGCCAACAGGTTCCGCAAGCAACACCAACCACCCAAACAGCACATCCCTCTGGGAAGGGCCTATAGCGAGACGACCAACTCGGCAAACCCCAATGGAGCAGGCATCAATCAGACCGCCATCAGATTTGGTGATACACCCAGTAGGCCAGATCGTGCTGCGAATGCTGCCAACGGACAGACTCCACCATCAGCAGTTGGCACTCCAGTAAGCAGAGCCGATACTGCCAGTGCGGCAAGCACTGTCTATGTCGTTCACTACGACCATGCCACAGAGGCTCCTCAACCTGTAAGAAGGCGACCAGATGCGACAGGAAATCCCGGTACTGCTAGACGTCCACAAACCGAACGGGCACAAGAGAGACGTGCTGTTAAAGACCCAGAAAAGGAGGAATATGAGGAAGATCAACCGCTGCCTAACGATGGAAGAAAGCCGAAAGCTAGCAGTAGTGGCATTTGGACGACGGTGCCGAACCCTTTTAAACGAAAGCGTACATCGCCCCCAGCAGAAGTGCAGAAGGCGACTGCGCTTTCTGGTCTAAAACGAGCCGCGACACCAAAGCACAATTTCGCCCGTTGGGACCTCACGGGTAGGCTGGGTGTTCTCGCCGCAGAGACAGGAGATCGTTGGCGTGATCGAGCCGGCAATGCCAGTGATGGCAACAACAGAAGGAAAGGGTTCGGCGACGCACCCGTGACCGTTGTACCAGCTCAGCCTCGAGGCGGTGGTCAAGCCTGGAGTCCAGAACTGCACGCTCGGCACAAAGCCGCTGCTCAGACTCAGCCAGACGCCGGACCCAGGCAGCACAATAGCGATGAGACCACCGGCCATGCCAGCGGTTCCACCACTCTGACCAACAACAGCGTCCCAATGCCTACCGGCGTGGCCTCTTCTACAGTCGCACCACCGCAGCCGTCTCTACGTAGCGACGTCTCATCATCTCGTTCACCAATAGGGACCTGGATATCATCGACCTTACCAGGCCCCAGTAGACACCCCACAACCAGGCCCATCATCGATCGACAGAACTCACAGACGGCTCCTCCGCGAGCCGACGATATCAGTCCCCTCACGCCTGGAAGTGTAACTGTCATACCTGCGCCCAGACGTTCGCCTTTGAGGCTGTCAGAGGGTGTCGGCAATCGGAGCACGGCGGGCGAGACTTCCCCTTACACAGCGTCACCCAGTCCACAGACTCGCGACAACGGATAATTGAAAAGGCTCTTTCATTGATATTTATTCCTGTCCTGGTTTCATCTCTCTAGCGAGGCGTTGGGGCAACGCCGGGTGCAAATAGTGAGAGGAAAGCGTATTTTGGTTTTTTTTTTTCAGCAACATTTGCTGAGGTCGGCGTTTGGTCTTACCTTATCACTTTTTACGAAGATCACGATCAGGACTTTACTTCGGTGTTCAGAGAGAGGGTATCCATTCTTATTGGAGATGAACTGTAGATAAAAAAGCCTTCCTCCAGTCAGAACCATCCATTGCCACCAGTCGTCAGTTCGAGCTAATACAATCTCGAAACCGTTTATAGATCATCAAGACGAATCATTTCCCGCTTGTTCAACGAGACTCCCATTTTGTATGCCGAACCCAAAGCACAGCTAATCCATGCATGCAGTCATGACAACGCAGAAAGCAACCGCTGTATATGCGCGCGCTGGATGTCCCACTTCATCATTTGCCCACCGTCAGGAACAGCCTATCGCCAATATCGCCCAGTCCGGGCTTGATCATGCCCTTGTCGTCGGTGCCCGGGTCGACGGCGCCGACCCAGATCTCGACGCCCTCGGGCCAGACCTCGGCGGCGCGCTGCAGGCCGGCCTCGCTGCCGAGCACGTTCAGGGCGATGATGCGGCCGACGCCCCAGTCGCGCAGGGTCTCGATGGCGGCGCACAGCGTGGATCCCGTAGCGACGATGGGGTCGAGCAGGATGGCCAAGTCGGAGGGCCCGCGGGTGGCGTCGGGCGACGAGGACGAGTGGTAGGGCAGGTTGTTGTAGTACTCCACCGGCTGCAGCGTCGTCTTCTCCCGATACATGCCCAGGTGGTGCACCGACACCGGCGTCGGCAGCAGCGTCGACAGTGCGTCCACCATCGACAGCCCGGACCGCAGGATCGGCACCAGCGACAGGCTCGCCGGCGCTATGCTGGTCGTGTTGTAGCTGTAGCCCAGCGGTGATGTGTCCTGTGTGGAAACGTTAGCTTGTAACGTCTGCGCCCCTGTGCTTCTATGTGCTTGCTTCTTGACGGGAGGAGTGGACATCTTGATGTTCGCCAGGATGTGGACGGCGTACGCTTCCCGACTGTTTGGTTGATAGACCCTTCGCCAGGGCCTCGCAGCCGATGATCAACGAGATCTCATGCACCAGCCTCTTGGTGTCTTGGGAGTTGGTGGACGAGGAGCGTAGCTGGCTCAGCTTTGCCTGGAGGCAAGGATGTGAGGAGACATTGATTGGGGACGAAGCTGCCATGTTGACTGGAATACTGTGGTCGTCGGTGGTGACGGTGTTGGCGTCGACAGGAAGAGAGGATCGGTCTGGCTGTGAAGTGTGACTGTCGAAAGACAAGGTGGAATTGTCTCCATTGCAGCGCGAAGTAGACGTCGGGTGGCAGTGGATCACAATGGTTGCTGCCCCTCTACCTCCTACGTAACACCAAACGAGGCAACTCCAGACTGATAGACTGATAAGCCCAGCCATGCCGAGGTTCGGCCCGTCTTATCGCTGTCGATAGGGGATGGACTTTCCGCTAGCCGCATTACCTACTTAGGTAGTTGCCATGCTGGGCAGGCTGACGGAAGTGCCCGATGAGGCTCCTTTCGCTACATGATCACGTGACGTACATTGGAGCCGTTTCCGTCCCCTAATTGAGAATCTCCGCAAGGTCAATCTCAATCTCAACCTCAATTTCCGGAGGGTCGTTAAATGGCAACGGCTCATATTCTATTCCGTCCAGCCACCAGTAGGTTATTTTTATTTTCCTTCTATTTTCTTTACTTTCCAAGTCCATATTATGTCAGGATCCCTGTCTTTCAATCGTAATTCGGTTTCTTTGAAGGGTTGAATGTTACCTATCTAGACTTGGTCGGGTTCTCCCGGTGTTCACCCCAACCCCTGTCCATTGTATTACTGTGTAGTCTTCAAACGGATCGCAAACTATATACCAGCACGCGTCGGAAAGAGCCCAGGTGTAGCCTGACGTGACGATGGCAGAATCGTCGTCTGCTGCTTATCGCCGGTCAGATCCGTACTCCTTGGAAAGAGATCCGAATGAATCGGAAGGCGAGAGCAACCGGAATCGTTCCTCCAGCGCAAGTAAACGGAACAGTTACTACGACAACCAGCGGATAGGGAGGAAGTCTCGTCCCACCAGTGGCGAAAGCCAATGGTCGCGACCGAAGACTTCAAGTAAACCATACATTGACCCTCCCAACTTCTTAAACCTGGACGAAAATGCTGTCCCACTACCTGAGCCTCAAACCCGACAAGGCCGGCCCAGGACTGCAGGTGGCGCTGGCCCGTCTTCACAACGGAATTCATACATCGAGGACAAGCGATCGGTGAAGTCAAAACGTAACTCTCAGCAATCGACCAAACGACATTCCGTCCCCAGGAAACGAGCCAGTGGTCCCCCACAGCCACAGGCGCAGGAAGAGTATAACCTCTCGGAAGTCGCAGCGCCGCAGCCGGTGCCAACCACCGAATCTGGCACTGCTATCAACCAAAGGAAGGCTCTCGAGGACTTGGAACGAGGGTACAATGCAGAGTCCTCGAGCGAAGCTATTCCTCCACCTTTCTCGGCCAAAAAGCCAGAAGACTATGTTCATAAGCCCTCCAAGGAAAACACGGCGCCCAGATGGCTGACTGAGGTCTACACCATCTCCTACCTGATCTTCTTCTCCATCTGGGGAACCTTAGCCAGGCTAGGCACGCAGTGGATCACCTTCTATCCAGGCGCTCCCGTCATCACCCCAGTACTGTGGGCTAACGTTGGTGGCTCGCTCGTCATGGGCTTTCTCTCCGAGGACCAGCGGCTATTTGCCAATTCATGGGAAGAAAACTCAGACAAAGCGGCGACCGGAAAGCTGAAGAAGACGATCCCGTTGTACGTCGGCCTGGCCACCGGCTTCTGTGGCAGTTTCACTTCGTTCTCCTCCTTCCAGCGCGACGTCTTCCTCGCTCTATCCAACAACCTGCCTGCGCCAATCAATCATCCCTATTCTGGCGCCACCTCCTCCACCATCTCCGACACTGTTAGCAGGAACGGCGGGTACAGCTTCCAAGCGTTGCTAGCGGTCATCTTCAGTACAATTGCCCTTTCACTCGGCAGTCTGTTCGTTGGCGCCCACCTCGCTCTGGCGCTTGGCCCCTTCGTGCCACGCATGCCACTCAAATTCACCCGCAAATTTCTCGATCCACTAATTGTGCTGCTCGGCTGGGGTTGCTGGCTGGGGGCTGTCTTTCTCGCTATCTGGCCACCGGACCGGCCGACCGGACCCTCATCACGCGGGAGCTGGGCCAACGAATCCTGGCGCGGCGACGCCATCTTCGCCGTCGTCTTCGCGCCAGTCGGATGTCTGTTGAGGTTCTACGCGTCGCTCAAGCTCAATGGCCTCGTCGCCTCCTTCCCGCTGGGCACCTTCGGCGTTAACATGTTGGGCACCGCCGTCGAGGGCATGTGCTACGACATCCAGCACGTAAGCTTTGGTGGCCGCGGCTTTGCTGGCGGCAGCAGGGTCGGCTGTCAGGTGTTGCAGGGTGTCCAGGATGGATTCTGCGGCTGTCTCACTACAATTAGCACCTGGGTTGCTGAACTCTCCGGTCTTAGAAGACGACATGCATACTATTACGCCTTGGCCAGTGTCGTCGGTGGCCTTTCTTTGATGGTTATCATCATGGGCAGCGTCAGATGGAGCGTCGGCTTCACTGACCCTTCATGTCCCACTGGATACACGAGTAAAGTTGGTACTTAGTAATGTTTAGAATATGTCAGATCATGGGAATACAATGTAATATAATATACGAGTCTTGTATGCCAATAATCTTGCTTCCCAATCCCAAGAAGTACACACCTCTATTGGGAAGCCTCGCCTAGCAATTACCATGGAACTGTATGAACGTAGCACATGACTGGTTTACATTGACAAAGCGTGAGCCGAACATAGGTATACAATTTGCAACAGCTTGAACAGTGAAGGCAACTGACACAACACAGAAATTGCTCAGCGTATGGTGACGAAAGTTTGGTTTTTTTTATTTTTGCAACTGACTACTTAATGGGTATCTTCGAAACGTGCAACAGGCACCTCCTATGTGACTAGTCTAGTGATACCGTGCCAAATGTCTCATGCAAACAGACAATCATCTAGAAGCAGAGGAACGACTTCTAAGAAGTTCCAGCAGTCTCGAGATATTCCTCGAGGTCCTCGGCAGAGTTCTCGGTGTTAGCAATGAAGGTACCGAGCTCGTTGCCAAGGTCGTCGCGCTTGCTCAGGCCAAGCTTGTCCTCGAGCTGCTGGACGGTCTGGTCCACGTTGCCGGTGACACTGACGAGGCTGGTGATGGCGGTGGAGGTGGAGGTGGCGGAGGAAGTGGTCGAGCTGGCGAGGGAGGAAAGGTCGGCGTCATCGTCGATGTCAGTCACGGTGGTGTTGAGGTCCTTAACCAGAGCAGAGACGGTGACGTTCAGGTTGCTGACGAGAGCGCTGGTGGTGGAGTTGAGGTTGGCGCTGGCGTCGTCGACGGTCTTCTCGAGTTTGTCCTCCTCGTCCTCGAGCTCGCTCTCAAGCTCGTCGTAGGTATCGTCGACCTCGGTAGTGGTGCTGTTGAGGTCGTCCTCAAGGTCAGACACAGTGCTGTCGATCTCATCCTCGAGGTCGGACACGGTGCTGTCAAGCTCAGAGATAGTGCTGTCTAGCTCGTCCTCAACAGACCCAGTGGTGCTGTCGAGGTCGTCGGTGACGCTGTCAAGCTCATCCTCAACGGACTCCACCGTGCTGGTGAGAGTGGAGTTGGTGGTGTCATCCCTCTTCTTGAGGTTGAGGTCGGATGTGAGCGTGGAAAGGGTAGTGTTCAGGGTAGAGAGGGTAGAGTTGAGGGTCTTGGAGAGGTCGAGGGAAGAACGCTTGGTAAGGCCAAGGTCCTGAGTGACGCCCGACAGAGTCTTATTCAGACCTGCGAGAGTGGCATTGATGGTCTTGGAGAGGTTCAGGTCGTCATCTCTCTTGCTGAGGTCGATGTTTACAACGCTCTTGACAGCGTTGGTGACCTCTGTCTCAAGATCACTGACCTCATCCCGCCTGCGGAATGGAGCAGCGTAGACGGTCGAAGAGACGGCGAGTGCGAGAGTGATGAAACGCATCTTGTTGGTATATGTGGTAGTATTAATATATTAATTAGACCGTAGTTAGAGTTTGTCACGATGATAGCTTGACTGCTGTCTTTATATGCTTCTTGAAAGAATGACTGGGGTTGGATGTAGTGATCGTGGGAGAGCAGTCTGCTGGAAGGACGAAGAGTGAGAGTTGGAGAGAACCAAATTCGACAGAGAGGAGGAAAATAGGTGTTCTAAAGAATCAGTTTCAGTCGAGTTGTCTCCTACCTCTCAGGAGCTGGGCGCAATGTCCCGTGGGTCAGCATGAACATCACTCTTTCCTCTGCCATCCCCACGTTGCCGTCGTTTCATGCTGATCGGGTTGGTCTCCGCAGTCAGTCCGTTCTACTCCCTACAGGGTTGTTGTCCGAGAGCCACAGAGCATCGTGCAATCCTGTTGCCATCTTGAGGGGGCCTCAGAAGGGACTGCACGGATGGTGTTTTCTGGGCACGAGCAGCGTCGTCCAGCGATCCATGTCGCGCATGGCTGTGTCTTGAGAATGATTAAAACATCGCTGGTGTACTGTCTACTTTTGGCATGATGGCCCTTGCTGCTGCTCCTAATGGCATAAGAAGACTGTGGCATTGCGTCCGAAAAAAGACTCATCGTCTGTTTAGCAGCAGAGAACATTAGCTCCGCATGTAGATCTCCATCTTAGCACTGCTCGCGGCAGTTAACCCCTGTGCTCGTGCTGGTAGATCGCACTTCGACTTCACATGAGTTCAAATGGCAGCGACTTTCGCATACCTTGTCTACGAAGGTTCAGAGTCGCCGCAGTATGAGCTCGATATGAACATGAGCTGATTGATGCTCCTCTACGCATTGCATCACGGCCATTCCTCCATCGATTGAACGATCATCAGAGGTGAATAGGAGGTTGAAGTAGACCTAACTACATTAGCGTAACGGTTCGTAGACAGGAGCTTTCTCTAAGCGACGTCAGCGACGATCCAAGCACGGAAATTGGTTGCCGTTGAACGACGATCGCATTTTGAAAGAACTCTGCACAAGCCCACAGTTCAGATGCAACAGGTGACAGTTGAAACCATTTGGGTACCTCTGGGTATCAGCGACGACCCTTGAGAAGGAGGAATGTTGCGATTGATTGTTGATATATCCAGCGGAAGCACCGTATTCATGCAGGTGGCATTGAAACAAAGCCTCGGCTTCGTCCCGAGCCATCTTTCCCCGCTTGCCTCGATCACGTTTCTAAAGATAGATAGCTTGCCATCCTTGCACATTAGCTGGATAATGTCGAATAGTGAACAGCAAATCTCTACAGCATTAGACCGTCATGTTAAGTGCTGCCCAGGCTTTTGGTAAATGTACTGTGATATATCTTGTTTGTTCTAGGGACTAGTTGTGAGGAAATTCGTTTCATTGCAAGTCATCATGTCCAGGCACAATTCAACAAAGGCTGCAAACAAATACCGATGCAAATCGCTCACCGCCTCGATAAACCTCCGGGTTTTCCATCACGGCTTCAGATGAGAAGGAATGGATCTTGGTGGAGCATTTGCAAGGTTAGCCTCTGTAGGGGTCTGAGTTCCGATGGCAGGCGTCCCAAGCCCACTAATAGGGCTCATGGCACCAGATGGTGGCACTGGGATCTTGATGTCTTCTGGGCTGCCAGGGATGAGCCTCTCGGGTAGGCCATCGATATGGATTCTCTTGGCAGAGTTGTTGTACGATGCAGGAATGATCTCAATGATCTCGTTGCGGGGGAATTCAAGGCTTGGAATGTCCTGTGCCCTGCATGCCATCAGATAGCCGTAAAGGACGCGAAGGACGGATTCATGCGCAATGATTAGCAGGTCGTTCTGCTCTCGCTCCAGCTCCAGAATAATGGGCTCGAGGCGTACAGCGAGATCGTGGTAGGACTTTTGCTGTCAGTTTCAGGAATGCAAATCGTGCGGCTCAAAAACATACCTCTGCACGAGGATATCTGTGATGATATGGATCCTGTTCGTGCTTCTTCACTTCATCAGGATATCTCTCTCTGATCTTGGCTTCACTCAGTTTCTCGCAGACGCCAGGGTTCAATTGGCTCATCTGGCTACGCTGTCTGACTCGGTACCCGAGAGTCTGTAAAACCTCACCGGTCTGAACGGTTCTGTGCCTCGTGCTGGTCCAAACAGTGAGAGGTTTGAGTGCGGTACTTTCGGGAGCGCCATTCTGGATCAGGTTTTTACGTTCGGATTCGCGATGGGCTAGAAGGGTGTCTGTCATCTTCTTTGCATAGTCCTGGCCTTCCACGCTCAAGTCTGCGTCAGCTTTGTAGCTATCTTCTTCGTTGGTGGTACCAGCACGACAGAAGTAAGTCTGGCGAGCCTTGATGTGGAGATTCAACAAATAGAAGACGATTCTCTGAGAGAGGTATCCAAAGGCACAATCATTGACAACGACTCTTTGTCCAGCATTAATCATCTTCACATAGTGCAGGTCACTTTCCTCCATCGTTTCGAAATGAGGTATCCTTGCATTGATACGCTTCAGGTAGTCGGCAACAGCATCCTGAGGCATCCAGCCTTGATAGTCTGGACTTGATATCTTGACACTGCGCACATTCTCCTCGATGAGCTTTTCGTCAGTGCAATGGCTCTCGATAAATAGAGTTTGGACATTCTGCTTCTCAAACTCCTTCGCGAGAGCCCTTCTTCCTGAAGCAAGCGGGTTTACGGCGTCATAAATTGCAATTTGGCCGTTCTCGTGGTTCAAAAAATGAAAGATGTCCTCACGGCACTTCTTGAGAATCTTGTTCCGCAACAACACTGAATTGCTTGATGCGTTGACGTGGAAGTAATCTTCTGGAATGGTTTGGTCCTCTGGCATATAAGCACGGCGGTAATCTCCAAGATGAAAGATGTGGGTTTTGACACCAAGCCATCTCAAGTACCGAGCCAGAGCCACAGATGTATGGGTTTTGCCTCGAGCCGGCAACCCCACCGTAACAATCACAATACGACCGGAGTGGAACAGTCGACCAGACTCAGTGCTGTACAACTGAGCTGGAGCCATGGATTCCTTTTCCGGAAGGTCGTGGATCGCATCGACATAGGTGCTACTGCGCCTACGGAAGCTGGCAGAGTTCGCCGCCAGATCGGCGGTGCTGTCGGGAGAGGCAATGTCAGCCATGATATCAAGAGTACAGCCGAAAGGAGGCCTTCAGCGCATCAAGGATGATGTTTCCGCTTGTCAGTGTTCACGTACAGAAGAGTGTCCATGGTTGTGTTCAGAACAGGAGTTCAGAATCGGTGTAGGCAGGTGCCCTGAGCAATTCTGCAGGTCTTGCAGCGTCCAAAGCTTTAAGATACCCAACAAACCGAAGCGACGACTTGGTCAAGACTTCTGAAGCTTCTTGTATCAGTTCGTGATTTCCTTTTAGGGACGAGGAAGTAGAGACCGCCACAAATGATGATGCAGGTGAGGGGGTCCGCACTTGATAAGCAAGCCACGCATACAATCAGGCAGTGCCGGAGAATCGATGGTGGGCTTTCTTTTCCGAAATGTCGACCACGCTCTCAATGACTGCACTACCAAGATGCTTCACGCACAACGTGGTCTGGTCACCTATATTGAGGAATGGTAAATCCAGAGTCTGGGTTGCAGATGTTGAAATGTGAGGGTCTAGCCACAGCCCAACACTCTAAGATTGGCCGTCCCGCGTTTCGTCACCAGGTGCTGCACGCTGTCTTCTGCCGGCGTCCATACGAAGCTCCTATAGGGCATGTGGATCACACATTCAACATTACGAAAACGATAACATTAAGGACTCGAGACAGTCAGAAGATCATTTAGTTATTACAGTATGTCCTCTCGCCAAGTGACGTCTGGGTCTGGTTATGTCGTGTTCGATACCTAGGTAATAGGTAAGGACCTCGGGAGGCATGAGACAGAACGGGAATAAGCGACAGCGGGCCGACGGGAAATCGCGGCTGCAGCCTTACCTTCCATTCGAGATCAAGAGCGCGAGACATCATCGCAAAAAGTGAACTTCGGCTCCCAAGTAGCTTCACGGAAGTGATTGCTTCAACATACGCTCCATTGGCCTGACCTGTCCTCTTACTCCGACCTCCATCTGCGCCATCTAGTCTCCAGTCTTGACGCGTATCCGATCTGAGTTTGTCGAGTCCTGTTCTCCTGCCGCCTCCCTTTCGCGACTTGATACTCCTGTACAATGGCCGCACCTCCTTTAGAAAAGCCAGCGCTACCCATCGACCAGGTCGCTGCGTCGTCACCATTCATCACACCTTCTACCACTCTCCCTGCGCCGAGAACCAATGGCGTCTTCGACTTTGTCTTTGATACATACAGATCATTTCAGGAGCGAAGGGAAGCGCTTGGTCTCAGCAACCCAGGAACAGTGGACAACATCTCAAGAGAAGTCACCAGGGATGTTCTCTTAACAAACCAGGCATTCTCAGGATTCCGCGCTGAATTGAGCAAGTCTTTCTCTATCTCGCCGCTGTTCCAGATCAGCCATGCCTTCTCTTCGGGTAGCCAAATGCTGTCGCCATACACCTTCCTGGCTTTGTATGGTACGAACAATGTAAGTCACGTCTGGTTCCAGAGATGATTATATACTAGCGACTGACCACGCGAATCCAGGTCTTGTGCCAAGCACAGCTAGACAGCGACTTCTCTCTCTCTGGTCGCTTCAACTACCGCCTTCTCGATCGCCTTTCCCTCAAGAATGCCGTCCAGATTGCACCAGCTTCCATGGCAGGCCCAGGTGGCGCGCAAGTCTCCCTCGAGCAAGAATACCAGGGTAGTGATTTCACCGCACAGTTGAAGAGCATCAACCCAAGCATCCTGGATGATGGTCTGACTGGAATGTTCATGGGGAGCTACTTGCAAGCCGTCACCCCAAGGCTCTCCATCGGTCTGGAGGGTGTTCTCCAGAAGCCTGGTGGTGGATTGGGCCCAGATGCTGTTCTCAGCTATGCTGCAAGATACAAGGCCAATGACTGGATCGGTTCGCTTCAGCTCTTGTCACAGGGTGGTCTGCAGGGTAGCTACTGGCGACGGATAACGGATAAGCTTGATGCTGGTGCAGACGTCAACCTTCAGTTCGCTGGCCTGTCCGGTGCACAAGCCATGATGGGTGGCAGCGGACGTGAGGGCTCTGCCACTTTGGGCGCAAAGTGGGAGTTCTCCAGGTCTATCTTCAGAGCTCAGGTCGACTCTCAGGGTAAGGTTGGCTGCCTTCTGGAGAAGGTTGTCGCACCACCAGTCCGTCTCACTTTCGCTGGTGAGCTTGACCACGCCAAGGTATGTGAGATCAATTATTCGCTATCCATGTGCAAAACTGACAACATTATAGGGAGGCGCAAAGGTCGGCCTGGCAGTTTCCATCGAGGCATCTCCTGAGGAGCTCATGGAGCAGCAGGATAAAGTTACCCCTGTAATCCCACCTTTCTAATCGATTTCGAAATAAATAAGCCCAAACTCTTCACGTCTGGTTCTTACCATCCCACGACCGACGCAAGAGAGGGCTACTAATCCTCTTCACTCTTGTACAATTTACCCGACACGATTGAAGGAAACTTGTTTGGCTCTGAAGTTGCTGTGTTAAAAAGAAATTGAGGTGGACGTCATAACCGGGGGAGAAGAAACTGCCTTTCGCGGTCGTCTACGCATAGACATTACATGCTTGCTGTGGGTTGGGACCAACTTTCGTCCAGGCACGCAATGATGGTGGAGAGTACATATGGACCGGTCTGGCAGATGTATGTGGTGGCCGGCTTCGCTGGTCGACTTGAGGGGTTATTGCTCCTTCTAGAGCGAAGGCGTACCAGAGATGTATCCAATATTGTAAAATGTAGCATTTGCATGGTGTATGTTGTTGTTGTTGTCATCTTCATATTCAAGGGACTGGTAAGAGGGCTCATTAAGAGAGGAAATGCTAGTACCTTGTGGACATTGTAGTGGATTAGTGTAGGAACAGGTGCCTGCTTCAATCTACGATCTGCTCAGGCTTAGGCTCACTGTCGACCTAGGTTAATGGATGCTTCGTCCTCGGGGGAGTGTACATTCCAGACATGACGTGTCTCATGGTCGGGCTCTACAAGTCTAGCACTTTCTAATGATTTTCTGAATAGGCCTCACTTCTCTATGCGAGTCGATAACAGCATTGGGCATCAATATGGTTGAAATGGCGCACGCTTATAGAGAACCATGACCTTGACTGAACTCCCCAGCAGATATGCATGCGCCGTGCTCGGTGAATGCAATGGGTGTGCACAAATTGATGTCGATCCAACTGCGTCCATCCATTGCATTTCGCAGTTGGCTATTTCATTCCTTGAAACTAGACGGTGTACTGTACGAATAGGTAACAAAATAATTCAAGTATGCCATGCATGCATCGCAGCCAGAATGTTGGAGGCATGCAAAGCTACTTATCTAAAGTACCTCAGCTGAGTGATGTCCATCATAGCAACCGACGGGCGATAACAAGACCACAACGATTCACAAGCAAAACAAGAAACCCTCAATATATCTGAGCTTTCCATTCAAATAGACAATATCATACATCAACGATGGGGAGGATACAAGGCGGAAGTGCCGGCGCTGAGCACTCATCGCAAATCCCAGTCATCGACATCAGCGCCTCGAATCCAGACGCAGCAGGCCAGCTGCTGGATGCAGCGAGCAAGCATGGGTTCATGTTCATAAAGAACAATGAGGCCGGTATCGACCCTGGCGAGATCGAGACGATGTTCCGCCTTTCGAGGGACTTCTTCGCCGCTCCCGTCGATGTCAAGCAGGTGGTTTCCATCAGCTCCAACAAGGCTGGTAAGTGTTGGTTTCGATATAGTGACACCGTCGACTGTACGGATACATGATGAAATTGATCATTACCGTGTTTTCTATTCGCTTTTTGTCAAATATACATCTGACCTGGTCTGATCACCATAGGCAAGAACCACGGCTGGTTGAGCAGAGGCGTGGAAAAACTCGACCCGCAGACGCAGAAACGACCGGATGTGAAGGAGTACGTATGAGGGCCCGAGACGCTATTGCCTCGTCGTTCCACCTGGAAGGGTGGAAGGAGGGAAGCTCTTTCTTTTGAACCAGCACAGGCGGCTAACGAAAAGCTCTATCAACTCCATCAGAGCATTTAATCTAGGCGAGCCGCAAGCAAGGGGCGTGTACGAGCAGCCGCTGCCGGAACCATTGCAGCCGTACGCAGACACGCTGTCGGACTTCCAAGCCTCGTGTCAGGCTCTGTGCCAGCGCGTGCTGCGCCTGCTCGCCACGGCGCTGCAGCTGGACGACCGTGAGTGGTTTGCGTCACGACACGGCGGCGTGGCGTCGGCTGCCACAGACGAGGACGAGGACAGGAACGGCGACGGTGACGGTGACGGGCACAGGCGTCTCAATGCGCAGCGCAACAGCAGCAGCGTCTTCCGCATGCTGTTCTACCCGCACCGCGACGCGCTGTTCGACTTCGAGGACGGCGTCGACATCCGCGCCGGCGCGCACAGCGACTACGGCAGCGTCACCCTGCTCTTCCGCCTGCGGGGCCAGGGCGGGCTGGAGATCCGCGAAGCAGACGGCGGCTGGGTCGGCGTCCCTGTTGATCCTGCTGGTGATGATGCTGATGAGGATGGCGATGACGGCGGGGAGAGACCGGCACTGCCCATCCTCGTCAACATCGGCGACCTGCTCCAGGATTGGACGGGTGGGCTGCTGAGATCTACGGTACACAGGGTCGTCTTCCCGCCTGGTACTGCTGGTGGCGACGGTGCGAGGAAGAAGGAAAGTGAGGACAGGTATAGTATGGCGTACTTCTGCCATCCCCTAGATGAGGCCTTGCTGGAGCCTGTGCCTAGCGCCATAGTGCGAGACCACATCTCGCAGACACAGGGAGACGGTGGAGAGACTGGCCGGGATGGGAGAAAGGTGATTACGGCTGGGGAACACCTCATGTCGAGGCTGGCGGCGACGTACAAGGTGTGAGATTGCCAATAGGACAGGACGTGATAGAATGACAATGCATTGGCTCTGCATATGACTGTTGTAGCTCACTATCTGTCTCGTGACTATGCAGTGTAAACTCATAAAAACTGTGAAGCTTTTTGCACGCTGGAATACCATGAGAGTAAAATCTAAGAGAAGGGGACAGTAACTGAGATCAAGACGCTCGCTAGATGTTTTCTCAAGTAGCAAATCGTCATTGAGAGATGGAGACATCCACTCTCGCATAAATTTCAAACATTCGTTTCATCATTCATCCATCTGGGTATCATGGGGATGTTCAATTGCAAGCATTCCCAAATGGGAAAAGGGGGGGAATAGAAAACTTAGATGACACAGTCCACAAATCGGAACGAGAGCCAGCAAACATCCATCGTAGACCAAATGGACAGCGGCAAACTAGTAAGAGTGGTTGCCCCCACCCAGCAACAGCTCTAGCATGTCCTGTCCGCCAAGTTCAGGGCCGTACATGGTCTGGTTGACATCCGCGCCGGAGATGTTGAGGAGGGGGTCAAGTGGCAGGGTCAGCCAATCCTGGGTGTCGTCGCCGAAGTCGTTGTTGCCGCCATACTGGCTGCCATACGCCGAAGCGGCTGCGGTCGTGCCTGTGTGACCACCATTGAGGCTGGTAGCGGGCGACATGCCAGGTGCGTGCGCTCGAGCGGTGGATGGGCCGCCGCTGCCGCCGCCGTTGGCAGTGGTGTTGGCGGAAGGTGACTGCATGTGGAAGTTTGGCGGCGGCATCAGAGAGAAGTTGCTGCCGTTGTCCATCAGATCGTAAGTCTCGTTGGGAATGCCCAACAAGTGGTTGGTCTGCGACGTGCCGAGCCCACCGCCTGCACTTGATGGCATCGGCGTCGAGGATGTGCTGCCGTTTTGGCCGTGCGTCGCATACGACCACTGCTGGTGCAGGGGCGGTGGCTGCTGTTGGTGCTGGTTTTGGCGCTGTTGATTGGCAACAGCGGATGGGGTCTGGTTACGGTGGAGGGCCTCAGAGGCCTGAGCGGCGATGTTGTTATTGTTGGAGGATGGAATTTGCTGGTGATGTTGAAGATTTTGGTTTTGATGCTGCAATCCAGTCAGAGGGTTCGGGGTCGAACGCTCGCTGGCCCTGTGGCTTCTATTGGTACGGCCGTCGTGGGCGATGCGGACGAGACGCGGCTTCAGATTGCGGGTGAGAGTGTCGAGTAGGTCTGCAAAGCGGGAGGCAACATGGACATCGTCGACAATGCAAGTGCGTAGGGCCTCGACGGTGCGATCCATGAGTGCCAGCGAATCCGATACCTCGGCCTCACTAGCGCCGAGAGAGAAGGATTTGAGCAGCATGATGGCGACGCTGATGATGCGGAAATAGGTCCTGACTGGCGCATGCTTGAGGTACTCGCCTGGGTAGAGCCCGTCAACCACCACCTTGAGCAGGTTGCGCGCTGCGTCGCCCACCTCGCGGATATATTGTCTGTCGCCACCCAACCACTTGGCCAGCGTATGCGGCGCAATCGACACGTCCGCTCGCACACCGTTGGTCGTGATGGCTGACCGTACAGATTCCGCAGGCGGGTCCAGCACTTGCAGTGGGTGCTCGTTGGCACAGCGTTCTGCCAGCGCCTGCAACGCCAGCGCGTTGATGTAGACCCGTGTGTACTCGTACTCGATCTCCAAAATGTGTCGCATGTACTTCGGAATCGCTGGATGGGCGTCAAAGTCCTGCCTCCACTTCCTCAGATATGGCAAGAGCTGTTCCAGTTGCGCCTTGTAGTTGCCGTTCTTGATCAGATCACGAGTAAACGTACGGTTGGCGAAGAGCTTCTGGTTACCGTCCCTCATAATAGCCGCCATACGAAGCCAGAAGTGTTTGACTGTCTCCTGAATGCTGTCATGCTGGCCGAGCTGTCGTTTGTACACATCGCTGTCTTCGGGTTTGCTGTAGTTACCAGGAAGCATCGACGTCAGGCCGAGTCGACCGCTTGTTTGTGTGACATAGATTAGTAGCAGGTCTCTTACATTGCCGCGCCTCCTGTCATATGTCTGAAGATCCTCTGCTGACAGAGACCCGCCCTTGGCGTTGGTAGCATGTCTCTGCCATTCACTGGTGTCAAAGACACCAATCTCAAAGGCTAGAGACATGGCCATACCCAGGAGCATCCAGCACATGCGATCGCTGCGCCAGCAAGGCTCGAGCCAGGAGTCCATCCTCTGCCCACCTATGCCCTTGGGTATGTCGCTATCGGCGGAAGGATCAGGAGTGGCGAAAGCCTCCTCAGGGATCATCAATTCCTCATCAGCCTCGTCTGGAGGGAAATGCATAGCGCGAGGATGCCACTCTGTCAAGAGCATCAGACTCTCCACCGTACCCAACGTCCTCAGACCCTTCCTGGTGAGAGGATTGACATCACAACCCGGCTCGGCGCCGGCACCGCAAAAGCCGCCACCAAATTGCTCCTGGCCCCACACCACCCTATCGATCATGCCCTGGAGATAGCCCCACAGCTTCTGGTGGATGGCGAAAGGGCGTGTGTGGGAACCAGGACCCTCCAACGGCATATGACGCGAGGCTATCAGCAGCATTGTGACGGCCAGCATAGGCTCGTGGGTGAGCAGTTGGGTGTGGGAATCGAACGGTCTGAAATCCGGGAGGGTCACAGGGGTGAGAGGGTTGAGATGCTCGTAGAAGTATTCGATGTAGTTGATGCCCTCCCTGGCGATAAACCAACCAGCTCGTACGAAGCGGAAGCGCGACCAAGCCTTCAGGGCAGAGACGAATGCGCTTGGGTCCTGAGGGAGCGCGTTCTCGGATTGGACGGGTACGGAAGGCGCACCGGTGGATGCATTGCCCCTGTCCCAGGCTGCATCGGTCTGCTGGGGAGACGGGTGTACGCTTGCGAAGCCGGCAGGGCCAGGTTTGTCGACGATGGGGCTGGCGGCGGCTGGGAGCGAGGAGGGTGTGAGGCCATTGAGACTGGTAGCAGGGCGACCGTTGCTGGTGATACTGCTCGCCCTGCCACGCACAGCAGCCTCATACAGGACCTTGAGCGCATCGTGACCGCCGTGGACCTCTGCCGCCTGTAGGATAGCAGTCGTCTGTTCGCTTGCCTTGTGTTCCTCTTCGCCATAGCTCGCCGGGTGTGCTGATTCAGGCCTTGCCAATGGCCTAGCCCTGCCGATTCCTCCACCTGGCGTCCTGGGGATGTCCTGGTACGGGTCGTCGTTGTAGGTTTGAGGTTGTGAATATGGGTGGTGTTGTTGTTGTGGATCTGGCTCGTTGACCACGCTGGCCCTCAGCCTCTTCCTGCCGTTCTTGATCTCGTAGTCCGCCTCTTCATCCACGTCCCCTCCATCAGACCCGGCATCCGTCCTCCTCTTCTTGCGCCGAGTGGCCGAGAAAAAGCATTCCTTAGCCTCGCGCCTACAGCGCACGCACGGAGGATCGTGGGGGTTGTCTACCGAACCCAGGTCGCATCGGACCTTGCGTCTGCGACAGGGGATACATGCTGAGAAGAATTGATCGTCAGCTTATTCAAGCACAGTGGACGTGATCGCAAACCTATCAGCCATAACATCGAGACATACCTTGATAAGTGCGCTGATGTGCGCCGTTCTTATCAGTCGCCCCTTGAGGTTGTGGGGAGAGAGACTGAGGATCGCTGGTATTTGTCGCGCTGGCGCCGTGGTCCTGGCCATACGAGGCTGGCATTCGCGCTGCCATTGGGGACGGTGAGGTGGG
The DNA here is from genome assembly GCA_001660795.1 of Leptoxyphium fumago. NCBI lineage: Eukaryota > Fungi > Ascomycota > Dothideomycetes > Capnodiales > Capnodiaceae > Leptoxyphium > Leptoxyphium fumago. The sequence continues at coordinate 85,057 of LSHF01000091.1, forward strand.
TATGTTATGGTGTAGAGGATTGCGTTTGCGACGATCGACTGAACCGGTGATACCCGTTGCGTTGTCGGTGATAACCGTGGCCTTTAAGGGTTGGCTGGATGGAGGGGAAGCTCCACCGTCCAGTCAGCCAGCCGAGGTGTGAGTGCGGTACTGTACCCTATGTTGTGTCACTAGCTTTGCGGAGAGCAGCACTTGCTTGCAAAATGGTGTTTTGCTGGCGGTTGTGGATCTTGTCAGGGTTCTTGACGTGGATTCAGAGGTACCTGGACAGGAAAGACTCTCTCTTGCGACCGGAAATATTTCTCGCTCTGAAATGTCCAGACAGATAACCATGCATAACGAGCACCCACGCCAAGATCTATTAGGCCCGAAGCGGTAAGACGACAGTTACAGCCACGTGCAGAGATACGTCACCGGCGCAGGCGACGATAACTGACAACGTGTGTGACTGATTGATAATCCTCGTTCAGTGTACGGCTGGCTAAAGTGGTGCAGGGGCATTGAATACTCACGTGTAACAGAACGAGGCCAATAGCTGCTCCTGCATAGGTACCTGACGACCTACCTAGATGATTTTAACATCACACTGTCACCCGCCCTCTTCATACATCGCAGTCACAGGCACATGGAGATTCAGCGTGCTCACATTTGCTTTGGGATCCATGTGCATCAGTTGGCAAGAGGACTGGCGACAATTCGGTGATGATTGAAGATCTCGCTATGGAATGAAACAGACTCGAAAGTGTACAAGTAAGAAAGTGAAGTGGTATCGCCTTGTCTGGCACGGTATGAGAAAGTGATGTTGTAAGGCGAAAGAGCAAAGCATAGCAAAGCAAGGCAAAAGGCAAGGCGTGGCTCAGCATCCTTTTTTTCCATATCATGCTTCATAGCTCTTCCTCGACCACCCAAAGCACACATATACACGGGCTTTCTCCTCCCCTCTCCTCTCTCACTCACATACACTCTGTCTATATCCGAGCTTCGAGGGGAAAATTTGCAAAACAAAAGCGCGCCTTGGAAACTCCTGGAAGCCAAAATTATGCCTATACGCTGCACGTGTCATGCTGGATCTGAATTCGAGGATCTGTCAGGTTGATTGATTTGGCGTGAGATTGTCGCAAGGAGGTCCCGGTTGCTGCGAGGATTGTATAGCTTGGATGGCTGACTGGCGTTCATTTGAACAGCCTTATGGTTCTTGTGATGCCGATAGGACCCTTTTGCTGCTGTGTGACCCCTCACCACAAATGTCTGAAGATGTTTCTGTTGATGTCGTGGAGATAAGTCGCTCAAGCGGCATTGGAGGCGCTATCGCTGGGTGCAACAGTTGAAGATGTTGTGGTGCTTGGCGACCGGCCGAAGGAGATCTCAAGACACTTCTTAGCAAGTTCAACAACCTCTGCTTCACCATCCTCGCTGCCTTCCACATCCCCCTCAGGCTCGGTCGGCTTCTCGCTGATCTCACGGACCATACTGATGACGTCCTTGCTCTGCTTGATCGTGTCCAATAGAGTGTCGTCACCGCTTTCGAGAAGTTGTAGTAGCGTCCAGATAGCGATGTGTTGGAAGGTTGGGTCGCCCGAGGCCAAGAATCTCTTGAGATACCCTAGGATACCGCCTGCAGGTTCTGTCCAGGATTTGAGGAAGAGGGAATAGTCATCAACTGTAGTTTTTGTCAGTTCTAAATCTCGGATGGTACTCCAACCCGTTCGGCAGAAACTCACCTTTGCTGCTCAGATTCCCCAAAGCAGCAGCAGAATTGCCCTGTACCTCCACGCTCTCGCTCTCTGTTAGTGGAATTAACACATCAAATACACCGAGCTTAAGGAGTCTCGGTTTTAGGTCGTCGCTGAGCGCCAACACTGCGATGGCTGCCGTCATCTCTGACTGCACACTCAATGGTACGTCCAAGACCAGCTCTTTACACTTTTGAACCGCGCCTGCTTCAAGAACCAACTGCTTGTTTCGGTCACTAGAAGCTGCAAGGTTTCGTAAAGTAGATATAGCGTGACACTGGATCTCCTCATTGTCGGTCGAACCGAGGAGATCGACGAGAGGCCTGAGGAAGCCAGCATCGATGATAGGCGACTCGTTCATTGGGTGAATGGAGATGTTGCGGATGCATGCTACAGCCGAAAGGATCAAAGGCAGGTAGCTGGACTGCAGCAGATTAAGCAGAGGAGGAAGACCACCTGCGCGAACGATTTCCAACTGGTACTTTTCGTCACTGGCCAGATTTCGAAGGGCTAGGGCTGCCTGACATTGTACCTTTGGAGCCTGGCCCTTCATGAGCTGCACCAAACTTTGGACCAGTTTTGTCTCAGTCTGAGCCAGTCTCTTCCTGTTTGCGCTGTCAACAGCTATGTTGGAGAGCGCAGTCGTGCAGTAGTATTGAACGTCGGTGTCCTGACTCGTAAGCAGGCTGACCAAAACTGGGATAGCACCGGCAGCTACGAGTTGCTGTCTGTTTTCATCCGAATGTGTCATATTGAGAAGTGCGCCCGTCGCGTTTCTCTGTACACGCATGTCCTTGCTCTTTGCCAACCGGGTTAAGGGAGCAAGAGCGCCTGATCTAGCGATGCGCGCCTTGTTTTCCTCATGGGTAGCGAGATTGGTGATGCAACCGACGGCGTTGCATTGTACCTCTACGTTAGGGCTGTTCATCTGGCGGATTAATGGATCAAGCCCATCTAGCGAGACGATCAATACTTTGTTTTGAGCTGCAACCAGTTAGTGAGGTGCTGGTATACATGTTTCGAGGGTCGGTTCGGCACTCACGATCGACAGCTAGATTGCCTAGAGCAGCAGAGGCGGCCCTCTGCACTTCGATATCTGGACTGCCAAGAAGGAAGAGGATAGGACCGAGAGTGGCATTATCGACAGGGCGCACGTCTTGATGAAGTCAGCAGAAGATCGTTGTGTGTATGCATATGGTTGTACCAACCTCTTTCAGTGATCTCGGCAAACGTCAAACTGGCGCTTCGCTGGAGGTCTATGTTCTGGCTGTAGACAAGGGTACTGAGTGCATGTAAGGGTTCGCCAGAAAAGAAATCTGTCTCTTGTCTCTGTGGGAAGAGGAATGGGTCAGCATGAAGCTAGGTATAGGGATGCTGTGTGGTGGCGGTGTTTCGCAATTTACATTCTCAAGATAATTCAGCAGGTCTGCGACAGCTTCTCGCTCGCTATCGGCAAGGACATTATCGTAGTCAACCTTGGCGCGATCTGTAGAAGAGAGTTAGCTCTAGGTATTGAAGCCATATGCACGCATGGCGATGTTTCAGTGCTTCCGAGTGGATTCGAGTCGAGAGCCAAGCTGCGTTCGAATTGGAGGATTCAAGTGATGGCCGAGGCCAGGGACTCCAAGGTGTACTCACTGCCACAGCAACTGCCAAACAAACGACCACAGAAGTTGCTCATCCTGCTAATCCTGCTGGCATGGGCCGCCAGAGGGCGCCCAGCTCGCAGCAGTTGTCGTTGTTGTCCTCGTTCACCACCTATGGCAAACCGAAGCTGAACCTAGACGCGAAGACGGTTCCGAGTCTAGACCTGGGAGGCGAAGTTCGCGGGTGTATTATGTAAATGCGATTACGGATATGGCGGTGTTTGGCTCGTAGACGGTACGTGAGGGTGATGCTGTGGGTCGGTCGGTGGAGATACTGGCGTTGAGAGGATCGAGGTATGTGTGCGAGTGAGACGGCGAAGCCGACGACCGAATGGCGACGGGAGATGAAGCCGGACTGTTGGTGTCCGGATCGAGGGAATAGAAGGAGATGGGAATGGGTAGTGAGGTGAAGTGAAGTGGGTAGAGGCAGCAGGTGAGGCGTATCAGTAGCGTTACGGGGAGCTGTTACTGGCGCTGGAGACAGATACAGACACACAGAGACTGTGAGGACTGTATGGTGTATAATATCACAGAATATTTCAGCATCAGGCTGAATACTTCAGCATGACATACCACTAGACGGAGCTCCTCAACCTGAGGCAGGAAGCACTGTATGGTTATTTCGTTGCCTTTACGGCTTAGCGGATACTCAGTGTAGGCTGGTGCAAGATTATCGTTTGCGAGCTATTACTGATTAAGCCACCTACAGTTAATTACTAGTAGGTAGGATGCTCTGGTTTGGTATCGTTGCTATAGGTCGTGAAAAAGTTGAGGACATGCCCAGGTAGACCCTCAACACTTGCGATCCAGCATTTCCGTCTTTCAAGTAGACGGAGACAATAGGCCGACCTGGGTGGATACACAGCCATCATTTGCAACCCGACATCCGTTATCGTTGGCGTACCTTATATACTCGATCAGATTATATAAGATCGTCCCTAAGGCATCAATACTCTACTGCACCTGCAGTAACCGTCGGGTAGGCGGGTGTTGTGTCGAGATACACAGGCAAGCTGTAGTGCATGCTATCTAGACTTTACTATATGTCCGATCAACTACAGTTTCACCACCTGTCACTGATCCACCAGGTCATCGACGGATGACTCGTTTGCCAAGAGGTCTTCGGCAGACCAAGCATCACCCCTGATCAGCGAGGCTGGTTTGGCCGCGATGCTTATCAGGCTGAACGGACATGAGTCAAGACAGGTAGCCATGAGCAGATTTACAAGGACCAGAGAAGTCCCGCTATTACCAAATACCTACTGTACTGCGGGCGAGGTAACACGATCAGAGAAGTCAATACCGGCAGTGGCCACGTGGGTGAATAATGGGGTCTGATAGATGGAGACGCATGTCCCACCAGAAAAAAACATCATAGGGCAGGGCCTCGCAGAACAATGATAACCAACAATACCAATGAGCGAGACTTGGAGATGAATATGCCTCATACCGCCAATCCCGACCCTGATGATCGACATGTTTCATCCAGCCGAAGGGTGATACAGTATGGTAGTAGTCGGGATGGTCGGGTACGATTGGGTTGGTACTGGCAAACGGTCCGTAGCAAGCGAGCGTCATCTTGCGTCTCTTCCGCCGTGTCCTTCGCGGGTGCGTCCGAGTTTGAGCATATGCAGGAAGGCCAGATAGGTAGACGGTTCCCTTACCTAGATAACAGCCATGGGGTGGGTGGTAGATGGAATTACATTGCCCAGCTGCACTGTCTGTCGCATACAGACCTAGGTATATGCACGCCCAGGTGTGTGCAGGCGTACCTGGCATGCTTCCCCCAGCACCTCTCTTGCTTCCTGTCTCTTTTCCCTCGCGCATTCAGCTGGTCAAGGTCTGCAGAGAAGTGGAGCAGAGCAGGTATCAAGGGCGCTCGAGTGGTATACAGATATGGGACAGATCCATCTCCATGCGAGTCCGGGCATCTTGGCCTGCAGAAGGGACGGTATGCTAGTGATCCACAAGTCCGTTGCGAGCGAGCCCTTCCTTTCTGCCTCACACCACAACCACAGCATGCTTTATTACATACTACCAATCTACCTGTTACCTACACAAAATCTACCCGTGTAGATACTACATTGCATATGACACGGTACTGAGGCAGTGGGCTTGGCGAGTGTTGTAGTTGTGCTGCTGCGGCTGCATCTGCATCTGCATCCGCATCTCCGTATCGGTACTTCTCGGATGGTATTATCATGAGGATGATGATGATGATGATCATTCTCATCTGAGGATACAGGCTGGCGTCAAAGATGCAATGCATCCCATAGTATATAATGCCCATGCGATGCGATTGACAGACTGCCCGGGACATGCTCATCCGTAGATAGCAGTACCAGGCAGCACGCCCAGTGTATATATGATACCATCACTAATCGGCGACGGACCGAGCCTTGTAGCTGAGATCGCGGGGTCGTGCACCTCCCAGCTATTCCACAAGTAGCTAAAGCATCTACAAAAGCATGTGGCTGACATCACGGACAATTACCTAATGAAGACTGGGCCAATCAACGTCAGCCATTTTCTTTCGTCTGGTCTGGTCTCGGCTGGTCTGTTGTCTGCCCGTTCGTCAATCCGTCTTCCCTCGTCGAATGCGAATACATCCTTTTCATATCTTCATGCCTCTCAACAACAATCCGTATGGCAGCATTGGCCGAGAGGAAAGGGTGAGCATACCCACTTTCAAATGTGCTGTAGCCCAAGCTGCACATGCTTGCTCTGTGGCAGTGCCTGGCATGCCACCTAATGCCGAGTGATTGTACATTGCATTGTGAACTACTACAATCCAGGCCACCGTGCAACCTCCGCCATACTGGATATGGATTGTGGTCCCACCGGCCCACTTTCATTAGTCCCTGTAGTCGAAGGTTTGTGAGGCAGTACAGCTTGGCGCAGACTCATGATACCTCCATCCGCGTATCTGCTCGAAGCAGGTGGATGCAGCGCCAGAATGTAGCCGGAGGTAATGTGCACGTCAAAGATGCTGATTGTATGCTTGTATGTCTTGGTATTCGATGTGAGGCCGGGCGTAATGGGGCGTGATGGAGCTGTAAGTAGGCCGGCAGGCTGGTAGTTATTAGATGGCCATCACTCCTGGCCCTGCCATCTCGTCGTCCCATATCCAAGACCGCCACTGTCTTGCCCTCCTCCTCGACTGCCATCAGCACCGTTTGCGAAGCTGCAACAAAGAAGACATAGCACGATACGATACCACAAGACACACCAGCCAAGCATCCAACACCTCCGGACGGACGGACCCATTCCTTTCGCACCAGTCCCTGTCCAGACATTAGCAGACTACAACACCTGGCGGAATCGCTTGGCTCGCACCAGTCTGTGATGATCCCACCTGGATCGACCCTGCAATAATAACAGAGAAGAGGTTGTTTTCTTCTCCTGCTCGACACATGAGATAGACGCTCCAACTCTGGCAACCTCATCAATCCCATCCATCTGATACAACAACATCCTCCACCATTTACTTCCCGACTCGACCACGAACCAACACGGGCGAGAAAGGACAGATCATCGACCCCCTCTTCCCCGCCTTCCCGGTGCTGCCTTTGGTATTGGCTGCTCTCCTGTCTCGGGGGCTGTGTCACTGGTCTGGTCTGGACCGTCTCGTCACCTTACCTTGCCCTTTGCACCTATCCCAGAACCGTATTTGGGAGCGACAATAGCAATCGCAAGAGCCAATCCTTAAGACGACCTGCAGCTCCCACCCTCTTAAATCTTCCCCAGCTGATCAAAAGTTCTGATTTCGTGTGGTTTGTTCCTGCCTGTTGTTTTATCGTCTGTCCTACGGCTGGCTGTGCGGCGTGCTCCGGTCACCACCACCACCACCACCCAGTTCCCACTCCCACGTCACTCTCCCACGCCCGGCACTCGAGGCCCGCACGCGCACATACACACACACGCACACTACTACTCAACTCGCCCTCTCACACGCCTGTCCATCACCACCAGTCCGAACCGGCAATTTTTCGCCCCCCCCTCTACCCTACCCTACTCTACCCTGCCCTGTCTTTCCCCGCCCCGTTTTCGACTAGGTATCGTATATGGCCGCCGCCCACGATATCTCCCGCCACTTCAAATCTCTTCGTGCCGACACTGGCAGGCGTAGAGGCCGTGCCGATCCTTGGGCTACCGGCTTCGAAGATGATACTGGCGACGAGAGAGCAGGAAGAGCCAAGAACAAGGCAACCGGTGTGGGAAAGAGCCACAACGATTCATCTCCAACACACACACATCTGCCGTCCAGCACAGGCGCTACCGACGTAACAGCTCGAAAAGATAGTAACCGGTCGCCATCTTTGGTAGATGAAGGTGCTGCCGGTCACGGAAACGACGTGAATTCTCGCAACGGCAGCCACACCAGTACCAAACTCGATGAAAATGCACATTTGACCCCTTCGTCTCCATCCTACCGTACCACAAACCAAAATCGCCACCCTAGTCCTGCGCCAAGGGTATTGCCTGTTGCTTCTGCTTCTGCATTGACGCCTGCCGGTTCGCGTTCCCGGTCTAACGGTCGAGGCTCTGCCGATTTGCGCAAATCTTCTGCTGCCCTTGCCGTTGGCAACGCTGCCTATCTCGACGACAGCAGCGACACCGACGACAACAACGACGGCCACTACGACCGGGATTCCACTAAATCATCCTCTAGACATCGCCGTTCCAGTCCTGCCCCAAGGCACGGTTCTGCTGATTCCGGATCAAACCGCTCCCGTGAACGCTCATCTACACCTACTGGGGTGAGGAAGGACAGTAACGGTAGCCTGAGGAAGGGTTCCGTCGTACCTCGTCACACTGTCGCCAGTGCTTTCGCTGGTACCAAATACCTTCAGGACAGCGATAGTGAGGACGAGGCTGCTTCGTCTTCTCGTAAGAACAGCGCAGAGAGCGCTGTAGCCGCCGATGGTAGTGGCAGTGACGACGACGAAATCGATATCGACGATCTATCAGGTCTGGGTTTGCTATCTAGTCGTGTGCCTGTGAAGAAATCCAAGTCAGACGCACACAAGTCACACAAACCGAAACCCCAACCCGGCGGTGGTGTTTCCTGGGAAGCCTTTTCAGCTAGCAGACACGAACAACGCGCAGCAGAGATCGAAGCTCTACAGGCTAAGCTTAGGAAGCGTGGCAGGAGCATCTCCTTCGGCACTCACGCTGTTACCGACGAGGGCAGGAGAGTCCCTCTCGCTCTGAGCCCTGAGAATCCCTTCGGTGGTAGAGGCCCAAACGCTTCCTCTTCTAGACCCAGACGTGCACGATCTCCACCCAGGAGAGCTGAGGATGTCAAGCCGCCCGTCGAAGAAGAGGCTGGTGACGACGCCGAAGACAGAGGCGGATCAATTGGATCAGGAAGTTCGATGGCAGCTCATGACCCCACAGAGTTCAAGACGAACTCCTTCACCGGTATGGCCTTCGTTCGATCTCTCTCGTTCCCCACTTGTCGAATTGTACTGACCTTCTCCCAGGAGATCCAGGTGGAAGATCAAGATCCAATAGCTCACTTTCCTCTGACCAACAAGTCGAACCGGCAAACCATCCCCAAGGACCTATCCCCAGAAGCCCACGATCAACCTCAGATGCTTCGCAGACAAATGGACAGGGACTTGGACAAGGTAGTCCCATTCCCGACATCCGCATCCATAGCGCAGCAGGTGTCTGATGAGAAGGATGAAGTCGCTGTACAAACACCACCTCTTTCCCCCCAATCCAACGACATGACCAGCTCAATAGGCAGTCTCAGTGAGATGGTGAACCCGTCACCAACCATTCCTGAGGCCAGAGAGCTGAACAGCACCTCCCCACCCACTCAGATCCAAATACCTACCGACCAGCAGGACCAGCTCATGCGGAATTCTAGCACAAGATCGCTACGTACAAGAGCACAGCGCATACCTGGGATGAATAGTAGGAGGAACTCAAGGCGTTCGACATCAACCAACGGTGCCTCAGCAAGTCCAGCCCATGCTTTCCTCGCCAGCTGGGCTGGAAAGACATCCGAGCCCGCGGCAGAGCCTCAGCCGGATGACGAAGGCCAAACGTTTGGCATCAAGGGCGATCTTGAATACGTCATCGGACGTGAGATAGGGAGGGGAGGATTCGGTGTGGTCAAGGAAGTTCACTACATCGATGAGAACACTGGTCTGCGCACGACAAAGGCTGTCAAGGTCCTGCGCAAGAGCTTGCCATGCGTGGATGAGCGGCAAAACGAGCTCGTTCAGACCCAACTGGAACATGAGGTATCTGTCTGGAGGTATCTCAAACACAAACACATCCTGGATTTGCACGCTGTCTACGAGACGGACTTCGCCACCTTTTGTGTCATGGAACTTGCTAGAGGAGCCACGCTGTTTGATCTCGTCAAGCGACAGCGAGCCGCTTCAATAGAGAGTGCCAAAAACAACAACGACGGAACCTGCGACCGCAAAGCTCTCCCTGCTGTACTGGCCAAACGCTACGCTTACCAGCTAGCCTGCGCGCTGCGCTACCTGCACGAGGACATTCGCGTCTGTCACCGAGATGTCAAGCTCGAGAATTGTCTCATCGATCTCTCCAACCCGGATCCGATCACCGGCGGAGGCATCCTTCGTCTCTGCGATTTTGGCCTTGCCGACTTCCTCCGTGACGAGTCCATCGACGAGGCTCTCGACCGCTTCGACGCCCTATCTCCCACTACGGCGATCGCGGTGACCAAGAATATCACCAGTAGCACTGCCACTGCAGGGTATTCATCCTTACCAATCCCTCGCCCAACAACATCCTTGATCATCGGAACGCTCGAGTACGCCTCCCCCAAGGGTGTCTCGGTGCAGCGCAAGCTGTACGAGACAGCCGGCGACGTCTGGGCTTTCGGCGTGGTCGTCTACGCACTCTGCACTGGAGATCTGCCATTCAAACACGTGCTGCCCAGCAAGACGGTGGAGATGATCCTGCACGCCGAATGGGATATCAGTGCGCTGAGGGGTGCCGCTGTCGATGGAACGGATGGCGGTGGCGGCGTTAACGATGTGATAGATCTCGTCAAAGGCTGTCTCGAGCCCGACATCGATCTTCGTCTCACCATCGCCGAGGCCCTCAAGAGCCCTTGGTTTGAGGACTGCAGAGAGTCGAGTGACGAGGACGAGGGCAGCGGGAATGTGTGGAGATGAACGCTAATGACAGGAGGAACTGAAACGAGGGAAATGACGAGCTTTTGCCGTCTTGACGCCAACTCGCGAATGATTTATCTTTGTTACGCCTCTCTATTTTACTTACGTCATGAGCTTGTACGATTACGACTCTCCCTCGCTGTTGTTATTTCTTCACTCTGGATACCCTTCACTTTGGTTTTGTCTTTTCTCTTTCTTTGAGACTACAGCCTGAATATGAAACGGTTGCACGAAAAGAGTTTTTTTGTAGCGTGTGTAGCTTCGCTCTTGGGCGTTTGTCTATAAATTGTCCACATCATCCTCATCACCGAGACTTTCTACACATGTCATTCTCGTAATGAGTTGGTCTTCCCACCGAATTCCGTCGCTCTCATATTGCTCTTGACATTGGTCTTTCTTCGTTATGATACATTTCCATTCATACAGCAGACTGCTCTCCATGTCTTGCTGTCTAATCGCGTTAGTGTCCGTGTCTGCGTTTGTGGTATTTTTGTCTTCCCCGTGCTGGTCTCCTTGTGTGCGGCTTGAACGAGGAAAGTCAAGGTGCTCGTTCGACTGACACGATCATAGACGGTCCGTTTCCGAGGTCGCTAGTTTCTGGCCCAGCTTTTTGGTGCGAGTAACACCTCTGTTTGCACTGCAGATTGTTTTGGTCGACTGGATAGTAGACACGTATGTCCCTAGTCGCAAGTAAGAGGTCTATAGACCACATCGACATGCAGCTGTGGCTCTGTAGTCTCAACAGCATCTGCCTATATTTATCTGTTTCCTCCACCCTTCCATAGTAGCACAATCAATAGTGTAGATCCACAAACAATCCAAGGAGAGAGATATCTTGAGCAGAGTCGGTTCTCTTTGAGAACACTTCTCCACGCCAATGTCCCAAGCTCAAACAGGTTTGGCAACCTTCCTGGACTCTCTGGCACCCGTGACGGGGTCGACGAACTCGCGCCAACTGGCGGGCGCCATGCGGTTACCCCACTCGCTGACGGCGAGGACGACGCCGAGGTCGTCGCGGGCGGTGCTACAGTAGTAGGCGCGCTCGTCGCCGAGGCTGATGACCAGGNCGCGCACGACGTCGCCGACGCGGAAGCTCTCGCCGACACGCACCTTGTCGATCTCCGTCGCGCGGATGTCCTGCTGGCGGATGATCGCCGGGAAGCCCTCGCTCGCCGACGTCAGCGCCTCCTCGCCGTTCGCGCCCAGCGCCACAATCGACAGGTTCGCCTGCCGCCCCGTCGTCCNGCGTCACCCGCCCCAGCACCACCGTCTGCACCCCCGGCGCCNAGCCTGTTCCCGGCCGGCCGGCTGACTGCGATCGTGCTCGTCGTCGAGGTCGCCTTCGTCTGGTCCTTCGCTTTTTGCTTTTGCGCTGCTGCCGCTGGGCCGCTCTTCAGGCTTGTTGTCTCTGCAGCGCCGCACACCGACGAATAGATTTGCCCTCCTCGCACGTACGTGCCTGTGCCGATGTTCGTCGTCTCTGCAGCGCCGAGATGCTGGCCCGGAAGCGTTATTCCCTGTAGTGAAGCCATCTTCGTCGTTTCGCGCTTGGAGGGGTGCACGATATAGCTTTCGGCGACTATTAGGTGTATTGCGGACTGCAGCACTTTTTTTCCTGGGCAATACGTGAGGGGAGCTTTCTTCAATAGCTGCGTGTCAAATGTCGTGTCTATAAAGTGGCACACAGGCCGAGGCAGCGAATGACTAAGTGTGCCATTTGTTCACAGGCTCACAACACCGCAGCGATGTCTACACAAACGATGAGCGGTGCTTGCTATTACCACAGTATGAAGGAAATGACTTCTGTATTGATGGCTCATTGTAAAGAAGCGAGTGGCCTGGTCCACCATGTTCGAGTTACTGCGTTTTAAGCTATTTATGCTAGTCTAACCAACCTCTTGCTTTGTGACTCTATTGGCCAGGCTGCCATTCATTAACCCTCTTCTTCATCCCAAAGAGGATCATCTACAGTGGCCCATCCATGATCATATCTGATAGCTGCTCCCTCACCATTGTCTCCACAAGCCCTCAGCTCACGAGCCTTGCTCGCGTTCTCTCTCCAGCGTCTCGTAAGGTAGTCGTCCCCGATACTGACAAGGTCACCGTTGTAGGCCCAGCACACTTGCGAGACTTCCTTCCTATGACCCCCTATCAGAGCAGAGCCGACGTCGTAGATCGGGAACGAAGATCCTCCGGGTAACCGTTTGCCAGATACCTGCGAAGAGGCTGTCGGTAGGGTTGGCTCTTCGTCCTCCAGCAATTCATCATATTGAACATCTCTTGCACTGCGACGCTTGAAGTGTCGCTCGTCGGTTGGGAAGATCACCGGAGAACAATCGCTCGAACCTACAGCAAGTAATTCTGAGCGGTCCTCTTGTGCTTTCCTCAAAGCCCCTCTGACATAAAAGCTGTTGTTTCTAAAGGCAGGGTGACTCATAGCAAAGATTGGAGCTGCGCCCTGCTTCGTCTCCCGAATGCTGCTGAGCCCTGTCGAGTCAGAGTCGAAGTGAGGAGAACTGCCTGACACCAAGTTGTGCGTGCTGTATGCATAGACTAGATTATCACGGCATACCGCAAATACCCTTGCTCCGTCACTAGATAGAGCAAGGGAAGTGATTCCAAACAGCCGTCGACCACTGTGGGTATCCGGAGGTGAGGTGCTGGAAAGTGGTATAGCCCTACTACGGTGAGCCTGTCGCAAATCCCACACTTTGATGGTGGCATCGACCTCGCTCGAAGTAAGTAGGATATGTTCCCGTCCATTCGTCAGGTGTTGGGTTGCGGTGATAGACAGGCCCTGGGCGCGTTCCGAGTCCAGATTGGGTCTCACAGGTCGATATATAGATCGATGGGCTTCACCAGCCCTCAGCTGACGTTGCGAAGCCAGAGCTGGAATGGCTCTATTCTGGTCGCCATCAACATAATGAGACCAGCTCGACGGGAGGATACTGGTCTTAGAAGAGCAGCGGAGATCCCAGAGCTGAACACTTCCGTCTCTGCTGCTGGACGTGATAATGTTGTCATTTCCGGGCTGAAACCTGATCTGCTTCAGGCTGCCAACATGGCCAGTCAAGATGGACTTTGTTGTTTGCGTATGCATGTCTATGAGACGAGCAGTCTGATCGCCACTCGCAGTGGCAAGTGTAGCATCGTCAGAGCTGAACGCCATATCCATAATCGCGTTTTTGTGAGGCTGGAAAGCCAGATATGGCTTCTCGAAAGAGGCACCATGTGATGTGTCAAGAAGGCGAACGAACCCATTCTCGATACCAACAGCGACAAGCGAGTTCGTGTTGCAGTTGGCGACGCAGAAAGGGATTCGCATATCTTCTTGCGATGGAGTATAACAATCCAATGGAGCAGAAACAAAATGGCATGTTTGGGATTGCCAGAAGCTGCCGTGATCCGCTCCCATTCTGCCCTGGCTGATAGCCCCATATCCACCAAAACTCCTTAGCAGAAGACGTTGTGTAGGCCCATGAGGATTCGGCAATCGACGAATGGGCCTGGGGCATGCTTCCAGGAGGAGGTCGCTCGTGTCCAAATCAGTATCGACTTCAAGCTTCGTAGGGGATGATGGTGTGTCTTCAAAGACATCTACGGATGGCCTGAATTTGATCGTCTTCGATATCGGAACAGGAGGTGAGCTGGACAGATCGATCGAGTATTTGCGGCGTTTCACCGGTCTCGTAGAGAGCTCATTCACGTCTGTGGTTGAAACAATCGGAAACGAATCGTAGCGGGAGGTGTCGGTGTCGTGACGACGGTTGACAGCATCCTTTGTGATTTCTCGCAGTCGTCTACTGGCAACACTACTCCTGCCACTTCGACTGGAAGTACCGTTCCTGGGAGCAAAGAATCTGGTGAAGCGTTTGGGCGTAATGGTTGGTGGTTTCTTGGGTTTCTGGTTCAAGGCGACTGGTGGAGGCGAGGATGGTGGAACATTTTCCTGCTCCAGTGGATCTTCTTGAGAGTAACTAAGTATGTAGCGGCTGGCCATTGGCGACCTGACATATGTAAGGTCCATGGCTGTAAGGGTGTAGGGTGGAGTTGGAGAGGAGTTGCTATAGAGTAGACATTTCTAAGAAATCAATGATGGGTGTACGATGGCGCTGGAAGACGCGCTATGTCGCGTTGGCGGCGATAGATTAATCCGTTTTGGGGGTGGGCCGCGTGACGTAGCGCGAATGGCCCGCCATACCTTCCCAATCGGAGCTACAGCCGGCGAAATCTTGGCATCTTGACTTTTTTCCTCTATCCGAAGTTTGTAGCGTCGATTGGCTCAAGCTGCGGGTTGAAAGGGTGTCTGTCGGTCGAGAGCGTTCGTTGCTCAACCTTTACCCTCTTACAAACCTCACCATGTCGTCGGTCAAGCGGAAAGCCGCCACTGAGGACCGCCCGGCGAAAAAAGCGAAGGCGTCCTTCAAATCCAAAGATGAAGATACAAAGAAATCGAAGCCGTCGCAAGCTGGAGAGGAAACCACTAAGACTTCGAAACCCTCGCAATCCGGACAGAGAAGCCTTGTCGCAAATTCGATCTTACAACAGGATGATCGTGCCTTTCCTCGAGGTGGCGCGAGTGTTTTAACGCCATTAGAACAGAAACAGATCAAAGCCGACGCAGAAAGAGATGCCCTCTTGGAGGCACAAAATGGTTCGGCCAACACTGATGAAAAGGACGAGGACCTATTTGACGAGGGCGGTGCTGGTTCAGGACACGCTGGGAAGAAGCACAAGAAATCGAAGCGTACCGCAAGCGAAAAGTCTACAGATAACTTGCGATCGGGTGTGAAGATCCAGGGTCTGAGTTACAAAACCTTGTCCATTGGCAGCATTGTCCTTGGCCAAGTCACGGCTATTACCAGCAAAGACATTGCTCTTGTACTACCAAACAATCTGACTGGCTATATTCCTTTCGCATCCATCTCCGAGCGTTTGACTAATCGCCTGATCGAGAGCGGCGACAATGATGACGAGGTGGATTTCGCGAAATACTTTTACCTAGGTCAATGGTTGAGGGCCGCCGTCATCAGCACAAACTCAGAGGCTAAAGAAGGCAACACAAAATCCAAGAGACACATCGAACTCTCGGTCGAGCCCTCAGCGGTCAATAACGGGTTGGCTGCAGATAACCTCACGAAAAATACCGTTGTTCAGGCATCGGTGCGCAGCGTTGAAGATCATGGTCTTGTCATGGACCTGGGATTGGCGAGCCCATCTGCAAAAGGCTTCGTCAGCAAGAAAGAGCTTGGTTCCGCGTTCAAGCTGGATGAAATTGAAGAAGGTCAGGTTATGATGTGTCTGGTTACTGGGAAAGGCAGTGACGGCCAAGTCGTCAAACTTTCACCTGACCCTCTCAAGTTCTCAATCGTTCCTGGAAAGGTGGATGCAAAAAATTCAACCACTGTCTCCGAAGTCTCAACTATCGAGGCTCTCCTTCCTGGAACTGCTGTGGAAGTGCTGGTGTCGGAATCCGGTCCAGGTGGTGTGGCTGGCAAGGTCCTGGGCCTGCTAGATGTCACTGCCGATGCGGTACACTGTGGCGCCTTTTCCCACGATACCGAGACAAAATACAAGATTGGTTCAAAGGTCAAGGCTCGAATCATGTGGAGCACACCTGCCGATGACAGCTCGAGGAAAGTTGGGGTTTCTTTCATCGAGCATCTCCTTACACTTCCACCACCCTCCACCAGACTCCCAGAAGCTGCCAGTGCAAAGGTCAGGTCACTGGCAAAATCGCTTGAACACACGCTTTCACCATCCACAATCGTGATGGACGCGAAAGTTATACATGTACAACAGAGTCGAGGAATCTTCTTGACCATACCATCCAAGGACACTCAAGCCGAGCAAACTTGCTTCGCTCACATATCGCAACTGTCTGACTCACGCATCGATTCCATCTCGTCTGCAACAGGCCCCTACCAAGTCGGTTCAACTCATAAAGTGCGAATCCTGGCTTTCAATGCTATGGATGCGCTCTATTACGTTTCTCTCAAGCCGTCCGTTCTGGAACAAGCTTATCTCCGTATCGAGGATCTTTCTATCGGTGAGGTGGTCAAGGGTACTGTCGAGAAACTTATTCTTTCACCAATCATGGGTGTTATCGTGAAGCTAAGCGACAATATCACGGCTCTCGTACCAGAGATGCATTTCGCAGACGCCCCACTACAACATCCCGAACGCAAGTTCCGGGAGGGTTTCCCTGTGAAGGCCCGAGTGCTGTCTATCGATACCGAAAAGCGACAGATCCGTTTGACTCTCAAGAAGATTCTGGTGAATGCAGATGACAATGAAGTATGGTCGACGTACGAATCGATCAAGACGGGCGCTGAAAGCAATGGTACAATCATTAATACATCCAAAGCTGGCGCCGTGGTGCAGTTCTTTGGCCAGGTTCGTGGCTGGCTGCCCGTTGCAGAAATGAGCGAGACGTTCGTCGAAAGTGGAGAGTCTTTCTTCAAGCGAGGCCAGACAGTCAAGGTCAGAGTACTGGAAGTTGAGCCGGCCACCAACGAGATGAAGGTTTCTTGTAAAAGTGAGGAACCTTTTGACGCAGACAAGGAGAAGGTGTGGCAGACTATTCATGGTGGTGAATTACTTACTGGGTCGATCTCACAAAAGACTTCGGATAGCATCACGCTGGAGCTACAGAATGGTCTTAGTGGTATCATGCGTTCGTCTCACTTAGTCGATGGCAGCGCTTCCAAGATCGAGAATGCGCTGAAGCGTTTCAGGGTAGGGCAAAAACTGTCCGACCTTTTGGTGCTTCACAAGCTTGAGAGGAGCAAGCTCGTCCAACTCACTTTCAAACCAAACATGGTTGAAGATGCAAAGAAAGGTGTGGTTCTCAAAGGGTTTGCAGACGCCAAGGAAGGCCAGCGAGTCCACGGCTTTGTCCGTAATGTGACTCCAGAAGGCGTTTACGTCGAGTTTGCTGCTGGTTTTGTGGCATTACTCCCGAAAAGTCAGGTCACCGCCGAAATGGCGTCGCAAGCAGCATTTGGTCTACGGAAGGATCAGAGCATTAGTGCTTGGGTATTGAAAACCGATAGCATCCAGCAACGAGTCACTCTCAGCATGAGGGATCAGAAAGATGCGAAACCAAGCGCGACTGAAACGAACTTCAAGACTGAAGCTCTTGTCGACCCGGTCGACTCCACCGTAACATCGATTTCTGACCTTAGCTTCGGAAAGGTCGTCAACGTCAAAATTGCATCAGTACGTGGTACTCAACTCAACGTTCGGCTCGCCGAGAATGTACAAGGACGAATTGACGCAAGTGAAGTTTTCGACAACTGGGAGGCTATCAAGAGCAAAAAAGCACCTTTGCAGCAATTCAAACAGCATGAATCTGTGCGTTGTGTGATTCTTGGTCTACACGACGCTAAGAGTCATCGATTCCTTCCAATCAGTCACAGGCAAAGTCGAGTTCCAGTGTATGAACTCAGCGCCAAGAAGTCAAGGGTCACAGACAACAACCAACATCTACTAAGCATGGACGACGTTGAACAGGATCAGACTTACCTTGCTTTCATCAACAACCATGGAGATGACTGCGTGTGGGTGAATCTCTCGCCAAACGTCAGAGGCCGCATTGCTTTAATGGATCTAAGCGAAGATGTAGGTCAGCTTCAGGACTTGGACAAGTATTTCCCGATCGGCAGTGCTCTGAGAGTCAAGGCCAAGAATGTGAATGCTTCGGCCAACAAGCTAGATCTTACGGCTCGCATCGACGGCGTAAGCGCATCTCTGGACATCCAAAATGTTTCTGCTGGCATGATTCTACCCGCTAGAGTCACCAAAGTCAGTGAACGCTTTATCACTGTCCAACTCTCCGACACACTCGCTGCACCTGTTCCGCTCACCGAACTCAGTGACAACTTCGATCTTGCGGCATCAGTCAAATACGACAAGAACGATATCGTTCGTGTATGCGTCGTGGAAGTTGATGTTCCCAACAAGAAATTATTCGTCACTCTCCGACCCTCGAAGGTTCTGAGCTCGGGTATGCCCGTGGTGGACCAGCATATCGGCAACTACAATGACATCAAGTCAGGGGACATCGTTCGTGGCTTTGTCAAGCATGTCGCTGAAAAGGGTGTGATTGTTTCACTTGGAGCAAAGGTAGATGCTTTGGTGCGCATAAGCGACCTCTCCGATCAGTACGTCAAGGACTGGAAGAGCATTGTGCAGATCGACCAACTGGTCCGAGGCCGTATTATTTCGGTGGTGCCCAGTAACAAACATGCCCTGATGAGCTTGAAGCCTTCTCAAGTCGATGCTGCTTACACTCCACCTCTCAACATCGGAGATCTAGAGGTAGGGACCATTGTCACCGGCAAGGTGAGGAAAGTCGAGGATTTTGGCGCGTTTATCGACATCGACAACACACAACCAAGGCTTTCAGGTCTTTGTCACAGAAGTGAGGTTGCTGCGAGGCGGGTTGATGATGTCCGCAAGCTCTACAGTGCTGGTGATGTTGTGAAAGCTAAGATCTTAGCTATTGATACCAAGGCAAGAAAGATCAGTCTTGGTCTCAAGGCAAGCTACTTTGACAAGGATGAAGAAGAGGAGGATGACGATGATGACGAGTCAGAAGGCGGCGTACAGATCGATGGTATCGATGAGATGGATGTGGATGAGGAGAGCGAGGACGACGACGACATTGCTGAGGAATTCGACGGCGATGAAGATGACGAATCATCTGAAGACGTTGATGATGACGAGATGGATGACATTGCTCCCTCTGCTGGCCTTAAGACGACAGGTTTTGACTGGAGTGGAAATGCTCTCGACTCGAATCCTGTGGATGTAGCATCTGAGTCGGAGGCTGAAGAATCTAGCAAAAAGCGGAAGCGAACTAAAGCCGCTATTCAGGTTGACAAGACCGGCGATCTTGACAAGTATGGACCACAGAGCATTGACGATTTCGAAAGGCAACTGCTTGGTGAGCCGAACAACTCCATGTTGTGGATCCNAGTACAYAACCAGCTTTATCTTATATATCTTATAAACATGTTTTTTTTACTGATTAATCAACTTAACTGTG